>PISX010014416.1:0-53120 GCA_004024625.1 Mellivora capensis
GGAGTTGAGGGAAATTGGGGGGGAGATGAACCATGAGAGACTATGGACTCTGAAAAACAACCTGAGGGTTTTGAAGGGGCGGGGGGTGGGAGGTTGGGGGAGCCAGGTGGTGGGTATTGTGGAGGGCACGCATTGCATGGAGCACTGGGTGTGGTGTAAAACTATGAACTCTGTTACGCTGAAAAGAAATAAAAATAAAATAAAATAAAATAAAATTTAAAAAAATAATAAATAAATAAATAAATAAATAAATACCTTAAATTAAAAAAAAAAAAAGTATAAAGACCTCAATAAACTCTGGAAGGGCCTGGTTTCTATACAGTAGATAATGGGGACTCTCATATGGCTTTTTGTTTTTGGGTTTTGGTGGGGTTTTTTTGTATTTTTACTCTAAATAATAAGAGCAATGCTTATGTAATTTAGAAAACACCAAAAAAGTATTATTATTAATATTTTGGTGTATTTCCTACCAATTTTTCTATAGTTTTCAAAACTTAATTGAGACCCTGTCGCTCTTTTCACTTAAAATAATCCATGTTATTATAAAAACCGTATAAATGTTACTCTAGGGGTGCCTGGCTGGCTCAGTAGGAAGAGCATGTGACTCTTGATCTTGGGGTTGTAGGTTCGAGCCCCATGCTGGGTATAGAGATTACTAAAAAAAAAAATAAACTTAAAAAAATGTGGGGGCACCTGGGTGGCTCAGTCAGTTAAATGTCTGACTCTTGATTTCTGCTCAGGTCATGATCTCAGGGTGGTAAGACTGAGCCCTGTGTTGGGCTCCCCGCTCAGCATGGAAATCTACTTTGAGATTCTCTCCCTTTTCCTCTGCCCCTTCCCCTGGTTTCTCACTCTCATTAATTCATTAATTAATTAATTTAAAATTTTTTTCTAAGTGGCTAATACATACCTAGATTTGCTTAACCATTCCTCAACTGGATTTTTAGATTGCTTTGCTCATAATTTTTTTTTTTGCTATTTTTTTAAAGGTTTCCTCTTTTTAGAAGTGGGGGTGGAGGGGCAGAGGGAGAGGAAGAGAATCTAAGCAGGTTTCCTGCCCAGCATGGAGCTGGGCGTGGGGCTGGATCTCACAACCCTAACCCTGAGATCATGACCTGAGCTGAAATCAAGATTCCGAGGCGTAACAAACTAATCCACTGTGATGCCCAGGAGAGAGAGAATCTTAAGCAGGCTCCACACCGGGCACAGAGCTGAGGCGGGGCTCGATCTCACAACCCTGAGATCATGACCTGAGCTAAAACCAAGAGGCGGACACTTAACCAACTAAGCCATGCCCCTAATTTTTTGCTACTTTAAAAAATAATCAGTTTCTTAAAAAATTAGAAATGGAACAACTGTATGATCCTTCAATTACACTTCTGGGTATATATCCCAAAGAACTAACACAGGGATGTGAAGGGATATTTGCACACCTATGTGCACAGCTGCACTATTCACAACAGTAAACAGGTGGAAGCAAACCAAGTGTCCACCGATGGATGAATGGATTAAAAAAAGATAGTATATACATACAATGAAATATTATTCAGCCTTGAAAAGGAAGACTGTCCTAACACACACTGCAACGTGGATGAACCTTGAGGACATTATACTAAGTGAAATAAGCCAGTCACAAATGACAAACACTGTATGATTCCATTCATAAAACGTTTCTACAGGAGTCAAGTTCAGAGACAAGATAGAATGGTGGTTGCCAGGGTGGGGGAGGAGAGGGAATGGGGAGTTGTTTAATGGGTACAGAGTTGCAGATGAAAAGGCTTCTGGAGATTGGTTCGTGCAACAATGTGAATATAATTAACACCACTGAACTATACACATAAAAATGGTAAATTTTATCTCATGTGTACCACAATTTTTAAAAATTAGTAGCAGTTAAAAAGTTAAATTCATTTACACAAGCATCTCTGCATTTTAAGTTTTGCGTGCACTTCTGATTAGTTCCTGCAGTCAGGTTCCTAGAAGTGGAGCAATTAGGGGACACACAAAAAGCAACAGGTTCTTCAGCACGTTGCTAAGTGACTTCCCAAAAGATTATACCAATTAACACTACCACTGATGTTACAGAAGAGTACTTGCATCACACCACATCCGCAATAATATTCATTTCAATTATTCAATATTTATTGAGCACCTACGTGCCAGGACCTGTTGTGAAATATGGCAGGGAATAAGACAGACACAAGTTCCTGCCCTCATGGGGCGTAAGTTCTGGTGGGAGAAGCAGGCCAAAATAAAATTTTTTTTTAATGTAATAGTAAGCAAAAGATATAGTATAGGGCATTTGAAGAAAAAAGAACAAAGGGAAAGCCGACAAGTAATGCAGGGGACACAATGAAATTTTAGGTTGGAAGACCACAGACACAGCCTGCCTCACTGACACGATGAAATGTGAATAAAGATCCAAAGGAAGGAAAGGAGAGAACCGCAAAGCTGTCTGGGAAATGGCATTCCGGGAAGAGGGAACCACAATCACAGAGGCCCTAAAGGCTGGAGCATGCGTAGAGCGCCTTCAGCCCTCAAGAACAGCCAGGAGGCCAGTGCGGCTGAAGCAGAGTCGGGAGGAAGCAGTAGGAGATGTAATCAGAGAAGGTCCACATCTCCTGGGGTCTTAATATTGCATATGATCATTTTTTTTCAATGTTCTTTTATTATGGTAAGAGTGCTCAACATGAGATCTACCCTCTTAAATTTGTAAGTATACAATATAGTATTGTAAACTATAGGTACAATGTTACTCAGCAGACATCTAGAGCTTACTCGTCTTGTTTTTATCACTTTTTCATCCTATTTGGATAGGTAAAAAGACAACGTACTAGCCAGGCTGCTGTAACAAAATACCACAGACAGCTGGTGTAAACAACAGAGGCTGTGAAGTCCAAGATCAAAGTGCTAGCTGAGGGACGCCTGGGTGGCTCAGTTGGTTAAGCGGCTGCCTTCGGCTCAGGTCATGATCCCAGCGTCCTGGGATCGAGTCCCACATCGGGCTCCTTGCTCAGCGGGGAGCCTGCTTCTCCCTCTGCCTCTGCCTGCCACTCTGTCTGCCTCTGCTTGCTCTCTCTCTCTCTCTCTGACAAATAAATAAAATTAAAAAAAAAAAAAAGTGCTAACTGATTTTAGTGCATGGCCAGAGCTCTCTTCCTGGCTTAAAAGTGGATGCTTTCTCACCGTGTCATCACGTGGCAGAGAGAAGGTGATCTCTCTTCCTCTTCTGATAAACCCCACTACCCCTTTCTGAATGCTCAATTAGAAATGGAAGGAAGAAATCAGAAGCTAAAATGAAAAAGTCAGAGAGAGACAGAAGGAGAACCAAGGCTGGACTGTATCATGCCACCAGAGCCAAGCTGGAAAGAAGAGGGGTCCTCGCCTTAGTGCCAAAAACAGCAAGGGAGACAAGGAGGCTAGGAAGGATGACCACCAAGACGTGGATCTGGCAATAAAGGAAGTCACTGGCTTTGACAGTTTGAAGCCAGATTGTAGAGGATTAAAGATGAATCCATCAGAGGCAAGGAAGAGGAAATACCTACTCTGCCTTAGGAAATCTTGCAGTAAAAGCAGAAAAGAAAAATAACCAGGTAATGATTTCCCAAGACACAAAACTCTGCCAGAAATGCCCGCATAGCCTCTGAGTGTGCGCGGAGGCTGAGCAAGCCTAGGGGAGTATTCACGAACATTCAGCCCTGCTGGGAGCCTCAAGCAGGTGGGCTGAATGGACACAGGAAGATTCTACCTATGCTGTGCACAAAGAGGCAGCAAGTCTTCACAATGGCCACTAATTGCTGGTTTGGTAAGTGGCCTTAAGAGGTCACCAAGAAAGTAATACCCATAGTAATAACTGCTGGTTTGTTGGATTTTAGCTAATGTGAGCTAAACCAGCTTAAGTCAATTAAGGTTCTTTTCTGTTTGTTTAGTCTCACTATGAAACTGTTGGAGGCTCTCCTCAAACATCCAGAGATGTCTGGCTGTCCATTCACGTTTAAGAGGTTTGTGCTTAAATGCTGGCTGGACGTTCCAGGGCAAGTGATGAGCGTCACTGCAGAGGAACCCTACCAAAACGTTTATGTATTTTTAAACCTCAAGGAACTGAGTAAATAACAGATTTGTCTAATATGCATGGGACTATTTCAGAGCAATACTGTTCGTAAGTAGAGCAAACATCAGTTTCTCCTCCTAAAGTGCTTCGTTTCCTTGGGTAGTTAGGTAAAAGGAATAGAGTCAAAATCCATCATCATTATTTTATGTCATTTAAAAACAGACTTCAGGGTCACCTGGGTGGCTTAGTTGGTTGAGCATCCAACTCTTGATTTTGGTGATTTGGGCTCCGGTTGTGATCTCAGGGTCATGGGATCTAGCCCTATGTCAGGCTCCCCACTCATGGAGGAAGGGGGTCTGCTTGAGATTCTCTCTCCCTCTTCCTCTGCTTCTCCCCATCATACATGCTCTCCTTCTCTCTAAAATAAATAAATAAAACTCTAAAAAATTAAATGAAATTAAATTAGGGGCTCCTGGGTGGCTCAGTTGGTTAGCATCTGCCTTCAGCTAAGGTCATGATCTTAGGGTCCTGGGATCAAGCCTCGCATGGAGCTCCCTGATCAGAAAGGAGTCTGCTTCTCCCTCTCCCTCTGGTCCTCCCCTTGCTCATGCGTGCTCTCTCTCTCTCTCAAATAAATACCCACTCCCCATGGGTGTGCAATGCACATGTGCACACACATACACACACTCACACATACATCTTATGAGGTTTAAAATGCTATTCATATTTTGCCCAAAGGTTAAGGGTTCTGATAAGGGCAATAAATGGCACAAATGACAGCATGATTGCATGATGACAAAACACTCCACAATTCCTAAAGAAAAAAATATTAATTTCACCCACATATACTATCACTTAATATCTACATCAGTGGTTCAAGTTACAAAATTTACTTTTAGTAACATGTTAACAAATGTTATTCCCCAAAACATTACAAAATACATGCTCAAAAAAAAATGGGAAGCAACAGAGAAAAATATACGTCCTTCCTTAAAACCCACCGTTAAGAGGTGGTCAGTGTTAGTTAACGTTTTGGCAAATGTTCTTCTAGTCTTTGCAGGTAAAGGTATGTATACAGGAGCAAGGAAATATAAAGTTTAAAGAAAGAAAACCTAAGCAGATGGCCCACACACTATGATTACAAAAATATTTTATTGAAGTGACTTGCTTCTGGCAGAACCTAACCCCCCCCCAACCCCAACCAATCCTATGCCCCTAAACTTTAATGACCACTAGAGCAAGAAAAATATCTCTGCTCAGGACTCAACTCTGTGGAAACCAAATTACTCCTGCCACACACGAAATCAAGGAGTTATACTAGTGACTAAAGGAAACAAATATTGAAGGAGAGAGCATGCTGTCTTGTTCTAGCTGTTTTTAATGTTACCTCTTAAAACCTGCTCAAATATTTCCATCTCTTGCATGATTCTCAGGACTGCCTAAGCCCCAGATGCCATTCTGCAGAAGCTCCAAGTTGAGTCAGCACATTGTTTTTAATGATTGTAGATGGGCAAATGGAAAAACTGAGGCTTTGCACACTCCCATAAAGATCAGATGATGCCCTCACTGTGTCTTTGCTAGCATGGGAAAACATTCTCCCTCTCAGATTACCACCCCTTCACCCCACTCCCAGCACCTAAAAAGAAAGAAAGAAAAGGAAGAAAAAGAACAGAGAGTTTCATTTTGTTTCTTCTGGCTACCTGGTACCCCCAAACCTCACGGATTAAACTGACGATAGCAGCAGAAAATGCAGAGAGACTATACGCCAGGATTCTTCTTAGTCTCTAAAAATGACTCAAAGGAAAGAAACCCTTGGTAAAATGGCCTGGAAAAGAAAGGCACTACAAAGCCCCTTAGATATTAAGCAAACAAAAACAGCCTTTTCTGCGCTCATCTCCTAGCCCAAATCCCAAATCTGATACAAAGCTACTCTAAATATTAGAGAGAGAAACTTTAAGCTCCCAAGCTCTAGCCAACTATTTTTGGTCTCTTTGACACATTTCATGCAGCCTTTTTTCCCCCCTGTATCTAACCTGAAATAGAAAATTTACTCTTTCTTATCAAACTTCCCAAAGAATGACATTGTCAGTAATCCACAGAGGGTCCTTCACTCTACACATATGAAAGTGGCAAGTAAAAATGACTAAAATTTTTTATGGAAAATATAAAATTCACTACAATCAAATGAAACAAACATAAAATAATCCCAAAACACATGTTTTTAAAAAGCACTTATATACTTCTTGAAAAAATTATTTATTTTAGAGGGAGTGCATCCAGGGAAGAGGGCCAAAGGGAAAGGCAAAGAGAGAATCTTTTTTTTTTCCCCTCTTAAAATTTCAGTTAAAAATATTTTTTCCATTTTATTTTATTCTATTTCTTTTCATTGTTTATGCACCACACCCAGTGCTCCATGCAATACGTGCCCTCCATAATATCCACCACCAGGCTCATAATTTTTTTTTTTTTAAAGATTTTCTCCATCTATTTGTCAGAGAGAGAGAGAGAGAGAGAGAGAGAGCACAGGCAGAGAGGCAGGCAGAGGCAGAGGGAGAAGCAGGCTCCCTGCCGAGCAAGGAGCCCGATGTGGGACTCGATCCCAGGATGCTGGGATCATGACCTGAGCCAAAGACAGCCGCTTAACCAACTGAGCCACCCAGGCATCCCCAGGCTCATAATCTTAAGCAGACTCCCCACTGAGCATAGAGCCCAACACAGCACTCAATCTCAGGACCCTAAAATTGTGACCTGAGCCAAAACCAAGAGTCAGAGATGCTTAACTGACTGAAGCACCAGGTGCCCCACTTTTACATTTTAAGAGCAATTTGTTAGCTAATAAATGAGTTCAGCAAAGTGGCAGGACACAAGATCAAAAATGAATTCTATATATTAGCAATGAATAATCCTGAAAATGAAATAAATAAACAATTCCATTTATAACAGCATCAAAAAATAAACTTATTCCTAAGTGTTTTGTTTAACAAAAAGACTGCAAATACACAAAACACTGCTGAAGGAAATTAAAGAAGAACTAAATAAATGGAAAGACATCCCATATTCATGGATGAAATATTTAATATTGTTGACATTGCAATACTCCCAAAATTGATCTACAGATTCAGTGCAATCTCTATCAAAATTCTAATTGCCTTTTTGCAGAAATGGACAAGATCCATGAAAAATGCATACGGAAATGTAAGGGATCCTCACAACCACAACTATTATGGAAAAGAAGAAGAAAGTTAGAGAACTCATACACCCCAATTTCTAAACTTACTATAATGCTACAAGAACCAAAACAGTGTGTTGCTGGCATAAGAAAGACACACATATCAGTGAAACAGAATCTAGAATCCAGAAATAAATCCTCACATTTATGATCAATTGACTTGTGACAAGAATGTTAAAATAATTCAATGAAGAAAGAATAGTCTTTCAAGAAATGGTGCTGTAACTTACATGATATCAACACACAAAAAGAATAAGTTGGACCCCTACCTCACAGCATATACAAAAATTAACTAGTATTAATTTTAAAAAATTTAAAAATTAATTAAATTAAAAAATAAAACTAGGATTAATTTAAAAATTAATTAGGATTAAAAGTCTAAATATAAGAGCTAAAATATGAAAGTCTTAGAAGAAAATTGAGCCATAAATCTTTGTGACCTTGGATTAGGCAATGGATTCTTAGACATGACAATAAAGATAAAACAACAGAAGGAAAAAAAGGGATAAACTGGACTTCATCAAAATTAAAAACTTTTCTGCTTTAGAGATTACTACCAAGAAAATGAAAAGACAACTCAGAATGAGAGAAAATATTTGCAAATCATATATCTGATAACTATACTTGATGTAGTACTCAGAATACATAAAGAATTTTTGCAATCCAGGGGCACCTGGGTGGCTCAGTTGGTTAAGCATCTGACTCTTGATTTCCACTCAAGTCAAGATATCAGGGTTTTGAGATCAAGTCCCATTTCGGTCTCCATTATCAGCAGGGAGTCTGCTTGAAATTCTTTCCCTCTGCCCTCCCCTGGTTCATGCATGTGTATGCTCCCTCTCAAATAAATAAATAAAATCTTTTTTAAAAGAATTCTTATAATAATAAAAAGATAAATAATCCAATATTAAAATGGGCAAAGGATCTGAAGATACGCAAAGGGCCAATAAGCACACAAAGAGATGCTCAGGGCCATTAAGCACATGAAGAAATGCTCAACACCATTACACATCAGGGCAATATAAATCAAAACCACAATGAGATACTTTTTCACACCTACTGGATGACTATAATAATAAAAAATATTTATTTAATTTTTAAAAATATTTTATTTATTTGACACAGAGAGAGTGCGCACAAGCAGGTAGGGAGGGGCAGAGGGAGAGGGAGAAGCAGGTTCCCCACTGAGCAAGGAGCCAGATAGGGGGCTTGATCCTAGGACCCTGGGATCATGACCTGAGCTGAAGGCAGATGCTTAACCAACTGAGCCACCCAGGTATCCCTATTTTTTTTTTAAGTACAGTAAAAGAGTTGGCAAAAATATGGAGAAATTAGACCCCTAATACATTATTGGTGGGAATGTAAAATGGTGTAGAGACTGGAAAACAGTTTGGCAGTTTCCCAAACAGTTGAAAATTGAGTTATCACATGACTCAGCAATTCTTCTCCTATGTATATACACAAAAGAACTGAAAATAGATGTCCACAAAAACATGTATACTAACATTCACAGCAACATTAATTATAATAGCTGAAAAGTACGAAAAGCCTAAATGTGCCACAACTGGTAAATGGATAAACAAAATGTGGTATACATATACAGCCATAAAATGGAATATTATTTGACTATAAAAAGGAATTAAATACTGATACACACTACAACGTGGATGAACCTTAAAAACATTATGCTAAGTGAAAGAAGTCAGGCAGAAGGGGCCACATGAATGGTTTCCACGGACTGTGGGGAATGGAGGGTGGCTGTACAGGGTCTCTTTTGGAGTAATGAAAATGTTCTGGAAGTAGACAGTAGTAATAGTTGCGCAACCTTATGAATACACTGAAAACCACCAAGTTGTATGATGTGTAAATTATATCTCAATTTAAAAAATTTTTTAAAGTACCGTTTGTTTCAGCAATAAAATGTCCCTAAGGAGAAATGGAATAATATGATTTCCCTAACATGAGCAGAGGTCAGTTTTCCCAAGATGAGGATTCACAATGTTCTCAGCAAACTTAAATTTCTCCTAAGTATGTTACTGTACAAAGTTAACAGAAATATTTTTTTTTGCAAAGGCTGGCTATGATCACCCTATCCTAACACATCAACCACTTTTCTTATTTCCATGTTTCCCTTCAGTTCGCACACTGAATATTTTTGCATGCCTATAATCCATACAAAATAATCAGTCAAATGTCCTGTATTGCTTTATTATCATTAAATAGTTATAATTAGCTGACATCTATAATTTTCTTAACTCCTTCCCCTCCATGCCCTCCCTTGAAATGTTAGACATTTATTTCCAATTTTCCACTATTTATAGATAATGTTGCAATATACATGCAACATGAAAAGCCAACGTAGCTTTTTTTTTCTCCTGAATTATATCACTGAATTAAGATTTCCAGAAGGGGAAAAATTACTAAACCAAAGGGTAGGACATTTTAATGACTCCTGGTCGCCTTCCAAAAGTATAACAAATTTACATTGCTATAAGCAACAAAAATTTGCTATAGTAGATATTACCATTTTTTACACTTTTGATATAATGTCAAAAGATTTTATCAAAGTAATTTGAAATCTTCCTTTTAGGCTTCAAACTTTGGTTATTCAAGGGCTTCCAAAAATCTGTGAGCACTTGTTCTATTTCTTTTAAACTTTGTAGTCTTTTTTAGTCACTTAGTCAAAGAGATTGAGGATTTTTATTATTATTATTGAAGTATAGTTGACATTATATTAGTTTCACGTGTACAACATGGAGATTTCACAACTCTATATACATCATGCTGTGCTCACCACTAGGGTAGCTACCACCTGTCACCATAGAACACAATTACAGTACCATTGACTACGTTCCCTAGGTGACACCAATCATCCCTGTGACTCATTCATCCCATAACTGGAAGCCTGTACCTCCCCTCCCCTTCATCCATTTCGCTCACAACTCCCAGCCCCCTCTGGCAACCACCAGTTTGTTCTCCATATTTATGGGTCTATTCCTGCTTTTTTGTTTGATCATTTGTTTTATCTTTCAGAATCCACATACAGGTGAAATCATATAGCATTTTTCTTTGACTTATTTCACTCAGCATTCTACTCTCTAAATCCATCCACCGTGCTGCAAATGGCAAGATTTCATCCTTTTTTATGGCTGAGTAATAGTCCATTTTACACACACACACACACACACACACACACACACCAGATCTTCTTTATCCATTGACTGGTCAAAAGCCACCTGAGGTACTTCCATAATTTGGTTATTAAGTAATGCTTCAGTAATGCTACAATAAACATATGGTGCTTAAATCTCTTTAAATTAGTGTTTTCATTTTCTTTGGGTAACTACCCAGTAGTGGAATTAGTGGACCACACGGTTTTTCTATTTTAACTTTTTTGAAGACCCTCCATACTCTTTTCCACAGTGGCCACCCCAATTTACATTCCCACCAACAGTGCACATGGGTCCATTTTTTTGCAACAACCTCATCAACATTGGTTATTTCTTGTCTTTTGATACTAGCCAGAATGATTTTTTAATTCAGCATTCCTAACTCTAAGAAGGGTAAAACGTGTAATTGATCATTCTGTTTTCCTTCAAAATATGGATGCATGTGGCCATCTTGTCAAGTAACAGCAACTGTTAGAAAAGTAACAGAGGCTGGAATTAATTCACAATAAAAGAAAACCTGCAATAATTAGCCACTTTCAAGATTCCATAACAACTATGAGCACACATGGCTCAGGGTGTCTCTTGACTAGCAATACCTAGTACAAAGAAAGACTAAGAACAATGAGGAGCCAATAGCATCATCATCACAAAAATAATGGTTAAAGGAGGACTAAGTACCAGGTACTACTAGAAGCATTTTTATGTTTATTACCACATTAATTCTTACTAAGCATCTTAGGACTCAGAGAACATTCTGTTTACTATGGAAAGAACTGAGGCTTAAAGAGAGTAAGTTACTTGTCCAAAGTAGATCTAGGAAGAGCATGTTTTTCTTAACCTTTGCATTAGCAAGTGGTATCTTCCTCACGGGATGTAAATTCAAAGACAGAAATAGTCCCATCTAGGTCTGACAGTAAGGGGGCTCATTAAGTATGAAGAAATGAGGATCTCACTATCATTACAGCACTACTTATAGTCAGTGGTAGTACTAATATAAAAGGGGGGGAGTCGGCACCCCCATTATCTCCATCAACCCCTAAGCCAACCTAATAAACATATCACCTACAGTGAGTGCTTGTTATTAGTCCCCTAGCTCCCCCTGCCAAAGTGTGCTACCCCTAAATTCCCTCTGTACAAACATTCCAGAGTTGCCAGTGTATGTGATGTTGAAAGAATGCTTCTTAGTGTCTCTTTCTTTTTTTAAGATTTTATTTTTGGGTTGGGGGGCGCCCAGGTAAGTACAGTTGGTTGAGCCTCTGACTCTTGGTTTCAGCTCAGGTCGTGGTCTTGGGGGTGATGGGATCCAGCCCTGAGACGGGCTCCGCCCTCAGTGCGGAGTCTGCTTGGGATTCTCTCTCCCCTGACCTCTGCCTCGCCCCCTCACTCTCTTTCTAGCTTTAAAATTAAAAAAAAAAAAAAAGATTAGGCAGCCCTTCTTGCCCTCAAAGGTCCTGTTCCTGTGCTTTAATAAAACCATCTAAAAACAACAACCACCACCACAACAACAACAACAAAAATTTTTTAAGTAATCTCTACACCTAAGGTGGGCTAGAACTCACAACCCCAAGATCAAGAGTCAGAGCTCTACCAACTGAGCCAATCAGGCGCGCCTAGTGCCTCTCTTTTTCAATATCGGTAGGATTTCGGATTTTTTGATGTTGGTGGAGTTTCTGATTTGTGTCCTTGGAAAAAGGAGGTGAAAAGAGAATACTAAAATAAATTGTATTTAATCCTACTCATCCATTTCCATGTATTTAGTTTAATAAACTATTCCAAGCAAGCTTACTGGAATTGAAGTTTACTACCAGATATATGTGTTTAGAAGATAGGGCCCCCTAGAAAGACATATACTACTTTGTACAGAAATAAAGTAAATATCTAATTGGAGTCCAGAGATTTGTTTTTCAAAGTCTAAGTATTTCAAGAACAAATAAAACCATAAATATTATGTTGGCTCAGGCTATTTTGTGGGTTTTCCTGGTTAATGATATTTTAAATTGTATTTAGATTTGCTAGTAATTAAAATTAACTGGTCCCTCCCAGTAGTTTGGACTGTTTCAAAATTTAAATAATTCTGGGCCTTTGTGGGGAGAGGCTGGTAGTATGTAATCCCCACAAAAACCAAGAGAAAAGCAGAACAAGGTCCTTCCCTGTTTCATCCAAACCATACCAAGTCAGAGCCAGTATTCAACTATGGTGTCTCCTGATCTAAAAAGCTATGCTCAAGCTTCCATGGTCCTATTATCACAAACACCCTCCCAAATCAGGCATGATTCTTGGTAAGAAATTAACTTATATATTTTTTTTAAAGGGACACAAGACAGATGCATGAATGGGGCACATACTTCAAATGCTTTGATGAATATTTCAATGGAAAATTTACAGTCTTGTATTGTGAACAAAAATTTAAAAAGCCAAAGAAGTTTTGCCTTAAGGTCCCAAATCCGATCTTAATTACTCTCACAGAAGACACAATAAAAAAGAAAACACATCATTCATGGATACCCAAAACAAGTTAACTCAAATGAAATGTCTAATATTTAACTACTAAGGCTTCAAGCGATCTCAAGATCCATTTCCTAAAATACCTTGCTAGTCTGACTTCAGCAAAGTAAAAAATGCAATCAAAGCAATAAGGTAAAATAAAATGAGCTTCAGATTTATTTTCTGTGTAACAAAACGCCTGTCAATGTTGGCTTAAATCCGGGATGTCAAAAATATTGGCATCAAAATCGCAGGGCCAAAACCAATGGCAAACCTGAATATTGCTTTTTCAATGACAAAGAGACCTTTAACTCTGACCAGAGTGCCTTTAACTTGGGACCAGAAGACCTGCTTGATGGAATGGAAAGAACTCCAATCTAGAAACAGGGACATGGATTCTAGTCCCATTGATGGTATACCAGGTGGGTAGTTCCTAAGCAATCACTTAACTTTCTCTCTTTCTCAGGTTTTACTTTCCTTATTTACAAAGTTGACTAGACCAACGTTTTCTAACTCACCTGACTGTAGGGTAACTGTTAACAATATGTGTCCCGAGACTCCTTCCCTAGATTCTGTTTCAGGACACCCCTGCATGAGGCCTAGGATCTTATTCTTTTTTTTTTTTTAATTTTTTTTTTTAATTTATTTATTTGTCAGAGAGAGAGGGACAGAGAGAGCACAGGCAGAGTGGCAGGCAGAGGCAGAGGGAGAAGCAGGCTCCCCGCCGAGCAAGGAGCCCGATGCGGGACTCGATCCCAGGACACTGGGATCATGACCTGAGCCGAAGGCAGCCGCTCAACCGACTGAGCCACCCAGGCATCCCCCTAGGATCTTATTCTTAATAAGTGATCCAAGTGGTTCTCATCATCTGGTAAGTTTTGCAAACACTGGAGGAAATGATCCTCAACCTGCCTGCTTCCACCTCTGATTCTACACTAGCTGGATAGTTCATAGTGATGACCTAAAAACATACAAAATTTAAGAGTTTAACATCGTTACTGTACAAAGTTACTAAAAATACAAGATCACAGAAGCCAATATATCCACCCACCCATCCCTGCCATCATTCATGCCTTTAAACACCAAGAAAAACATCCTTCTAGATTCTAGGCAAGTAGAACACTTTATTTCATGAGGAAAAAAAGTTTCAACATTAAACTCTCAGCACACTATAGAAAGACTTGTGTTATAGGAAGAGAGAATTGTACACCTAATGTTTTAAGTGAAAAGCACACATTGCACTCTTCCCTTAAGGACCATTATCTGGTGATCCTACCTGTTCCTAGATAAGGAAAAACTAGAAAATAGCCTGGCTAAGTCCCTAGTAGCTATAAAACGGGCATGTTCTGCAGTACTGGAAGGCAATTGTTACAAAGTGAAAAGAATAAAAAGGAAAACAAAACAACGATAACTGGTTACTAATTCTTCAAATTCAACCCTAGTGGCCAAGAGTCCACAATGTTTTACAAAGAAGGATTTGTCAGGTCAATGGAGAACCTCTGGTTTCCTTTCTGCATACAAAGGCAGCAACCTTCCTTGTAGTTTCCCTTCCTCTCCACAATTTTGCTTCAGGACGATTTTTCTAGAAGTCTCATAGTCTTCTACTGGGGTTTACTTTTATTCTCTTATTTAGATTTATAAGTAACTGCAAAAGTAACAAAAGAGAAAGAGAAAGACTGCATGGGACACCGAGCCACAGAGCTGTCAAGGATGCTCATTAGCAATCAATTACTATATAGGTGACAACAAAAATGCAAATAAAATCAAGATTAAAACGCAAAACTGAATTTGAGTCCTCCTTGCAACAGGGCAGATAAAAAACAAGAGTGAAACATTACTGCATACTTCAGCTATTAGAAAAAGAGCTGTAGAGTATATCATTAAAGCAGCACACTAGTACATTATAATGTTAGTATAAAACATTTTCAAAATGAAACTTGATGCTTGGCATGGAAACAGAATTCTTTAGATTCAGGATCACCCAGGCCAAAAAACTGATTTGTTTCAATGGCAAAAGTGGGGAAACCAACTGTTATGTACAATACCACAGAAGCACTGGGTTGAAAGCCATCTATATGTTTAAATACATTTCTGTGAGTGTTGCCCAACGAGCTCTGAAGCAATGTTTTTTTGTTGTTGTTGTTGTTGTTGTTGTTTTAAAGATTTTATTTATTTATTTGACAGAGATCACAAGTAGTCAGAGAAGCAAGCAGAGAGAGAGAGAGAGAGAGAGGAGGAAGCAGGCTCCCTGCCGAGCAGAGAGCCTGATGCAGGACTCGATCCCAGGACCCTGGAATCATGACCTGAGCTGAAGGCAGAGGCTTTAACCCACTGAGCCACCCAGGCACCCCATGAAGCAATGTTTTGACAAAAGACCAAACTTCACACTCTCTCAAACCAGAAATGTTAAGATCAGAATCCAGGGGACCAGCGCAATGGTGAAGCCTAGAGTGGTAAAGAGCTCCAGTTGGGTTGTCACACGGACCTGAGTTAAAACCCCAAATCAACAAATTACTGTGTGACCTTGAACAAATCATGTAACCTGAGCCTCAATTTCCTCATTTGTAAAATGGAGAAAAGGCTTTGTTTGGCCACTAGGAGATTTAAACAAGGTAATTCGTGTAAAACATTCAGCCCTGTGCCTGACACAGTCCATACGCAATAAGCTAACTGTAAAATGAGTATGATGACTTCTTCCAACCTCAAGGAAAGCTGAGTTTCCAAGGAGGCAGGCCAAAAGTTCTAATGGGTAGAAAGAAGACGTTCACATATGCTTATAGAGAGGTAGCTGTTCATGTCTTTCCACATCGCGAACCTTTCCCCTCGGTTGTAAAGCAAAACTCATGCTAATGATGTACAGCTCTATACAGAGGACTTCAAGGCAGGCATTCTTAGTTGGGAAGGGCAATTTTCAATGAGATCTGGATTAATGATCTAACAGTTTGAGGGAGTTACAGGTGGTATTATTAGAAGGAAGGAAACAGAGGAAGAGAAAGCCTTCACACCATCCCACACACCATTATTCAATAGAGAAAAAACAATAAAGGTTGACTCTTCACAGTATTTCAAATTGAATTAGAAAATAAAGAAAACAATATCTGGTGAAATATTATAACTCACAGGGAAGAAAGAACTAACACAGCTGTTCGTAAGGTTAAAGTGCCCAAACTCATCAAAAAAAGATCAAGAAAGGGAAGGTGAAAAATCAATGGTTCTTACAGTGTAAGTAACAAACACCCACTCTATCCTTTTAAGATCATGGCTGACATTTCTCATTTGTAACCAGCTGTCCTTACCTGCTCTTCCAAACATGCCACTAACTTGCGTGTGTCTTTAACTTGTACTACCTCCTTAACCAAACATATCACTTTGGTTAAGGACAAAATAAAGTCCTGTGTATTATTGTTTTTCAAAAATTCATGGGAAAATATTAGTAACTTAGTTATCTACTGTGAGAGGTAACATTGGGGAGAAAAAGTTGCTCCTGAAAATAAACCACAGAAAATAAATAGGAGAATTGTTCAAGGACAACCAAAAACAAGTTTCAAAATGATGCAGATTTTGAAATTCTGAGGTAGGGGCAAGAGTAATGAGCTGTAAGGTGAAGAGCTAAATTCACGGGAAAAAAAATGATATGGAAGTGAAGAAAAGGTTTCATTCAGCAGGGAGGACACACTAGTGTTTCAATCCACCAGGAGATAGGCAAACATTCTGATTAAAAAAAATCATGGAATAAATTATCTGTCTCAATGTTGCAAAACCTAGCAACAGAAAGTAAGTATTTCAGAGGCATTTTTCAAGCACTGCAAGGTATCTTTCTGTACGAGAGATATTATTGCAAAATGAAAGAAGAGATTGGTCAGATGCTGTAATTAACAGCTTAGCAGTGAGAGGATAATAACACCCCAGACGAAGCTCTCTCACCTAGATAATGGACATTTTCTTTTTACTGTTTAAGAATCCAGAAGAATCTCCTTCTGCTTTTAAATGCAAATTACCAATCACTGAAGCACATTCTGCTCTATTCCTTTATCTGAAAATTACTGCAATGGGATCCTGTTCCAGAGCAGACACCATTCAGCCAGGAGAATGGAATTAGGGCAACCACACGCTCTATGGGGATGGTTCAGATCACCACGTCCATGAGCTGTCACTGCTTATATACAACCTTTTTCGGTGGAGAGACCACTCTGAGTGCTCAAAATTCTATATGAAGAAGGAAAACTTTGTTTTGAGGACTATCAAGTCATTAAAGGTTACACACACATTTTAATACCTGCACTGACATCAAAGCAATTAAACAGCTCAGCGGCCCCCCCGTTTTCAAATGGCAACACTAACTGTTTACTGGAAACTTTTTTTAAAGACAAAATTTCAGTAGTAATAGCATGAGTTATTTGCCTGTTCACTACACGGTGAAACAAACAAAAAATACCACCATTCAAGACAGGTGAGCAAATCAGACTCTGCAGGACCTTCCCCTGTTAAAATTCCCTGGAACAGTGAGCACTGACTTGAAGACAGGTTTCAACTTAATATATCAAGTGATCAAGGTCAAAAAAAAAAACCACTTATTAACCAGAAAAACTCAAGAAAGAAATAAACCACAATAGAGGGCATCATCCTACTGTTAAATGTGCAAGATTTCTGCCAAAACCACACTTGGTTTGGTAAGTTTTGTCAAGTAAATATAAGCAAATGGTGAAGAAAGCTAGACAAGATAGCCTCACAAAAGGTTAACTCACCTCTAGGCTTTCCAAGTCATACATTAATAATTAACTTTACTTTAAAAAACAAAACACCTCTTTTCTAGCTAAGGCAAGTCACACCCTAATGAGTGAATCTTTTTAGTGGTATTTGGCTTAACCCATCCGCTATCCTCAAAGGCAGACCTCAATCTGCCCCACAGGTGGCCTGACAACCAGCAACAGAGCTACTGAAAATGCACTTCCAATCTCTGAAATGTCAGCGAATGTTAAAGGAGGAGGAGGAGAATCGTATTGGGTTTAGAAAAACGATTTAAATGTTTTCCAAACGCCTGAGTTGAGTATATCTCAGCCCGATGTCAGAGCTTGGCATTAGCCCCTATTTGCACCCACCCACTGAGTGGGGCAATGAACCCGGCGGACCCCTCAACACGAGAGTGCCGGCAGTATCATGCACAGAAAATAGAACGCCTGTTTTCTGAAATGCGAAAATGCCAGTGGCGTTAGCCTTATGCTTTTAAAAAACCTAGAAGCGCTTACTAGTTCAATCCATCCCCAAATCCATGCCACCCTTTGAACTTCGCAATTAAGACAGAGGAGAAATTCCGGTCAACTCGCCTTGGGGGGTTGGTCTGAGGGTAGAGGGCTCAAAGAGGGAGGAGGACGGAGAGAGAAAGAGCAAGCCAATGAAAGATACGAAAATTTCCCACCTTTCTTAAATTCTTCCAGCATAGCGTCCAACTTGGTGTCATTGAAAACAAAGTGCAAGGGGTGGTTATAAAATTTAGTGATGGTTTTCAGGGGAGTACAGTCATCTGGATCCACGAAGGCTAAGTCTTTGACGAAGAGGAGGTCCACGATGTTGGAGCGCTCTCCCTCAAATACTGGAATACGGGTGTAGCCGCTCTCCATGATCTCCGACATGGTGTTGAAGTCCAGAATGGCTTCGCCGGTGATCATGAAGCAGTCCCGGAGCGGAGTCATCACGTCCTCCACTGTCTTGGTGCGGAGCTCCAGCGCCCCTTGGATGATGTTCAGCTCCTCCTTAACGAGGTCATTGTAGGGGTCGGTGACCCGGAGCATCTCCAGCAGTTTTTCCCGGTTATAGACAGTGCCTATCTCCTGGCCCAGGACGCAGTCCAGCAGCTTGCTAACCGGGTAAGAAGCGGGGAAGGTCATCATCATGAAAAACTTGGTGAGGAAGATGGTGTTGGCCCCTACAGCCAGGCCGTGCCGGGAGCAGATGGCCTGGGGCACGATTTCCCCGAAGATGACGATGCCGATGGTGGAGACCACCACCGCCACGAGGCCTGAGCCGGCGATGTCGTCGAGCAGGATGGTGAGCGTGGTGTTGACCAGCACGTTGCCCAGCAGCAGCGAGCACAGCAGGTAGTTGCCCTGCCTGCGCACAGGCTCGATGCGCTTGGCGTAATTCTTCTCCTTCTCCGTGCCGCAGTTCTGCACGATGCGCAGCTCCATCGGGTCCAGGGCCATCAGCCCCAGGTTGAGGCCGCTGAACATGCCCGACAGGCACAGGAGCAGCGAAATGAAGATCACCTGCAGCCAGAAGGGCAGCAGGAACTTCTTCTCCTCGCCCACAATCATCTTGGTGTCCTCGCCGTCGTGATAAATCCAGGTGGTCTCGGCCCACGGGGGCGGCGGGAGCCCGGCCACCCCGGAGCCGCCCTTGCCCCCGACGGCGCCCCCCGCGGACCCCGGGCCGCCGGCGCCCAGGGCTGGCGTGGAGAGCGATGTGCACAGGTAATAGGACTTGCTCTTCTCCATCTTGCGCAGCGGTTTAATCTCAATCTCAATGATGCCCGATGTACGGCGGTTGAGAATGATGTGGGGCAAGATGATGATATCTGAGGTGCGGATGCCGCAGCGCTGGGGGCCGCTGTCCGGCTCTGGCGGCGCGGGGCCCCCGAGCCCGCGCTCGCCCGGGCTGTGGCGCCGCCGCTCATGCTCCGTGAAGGCGATGCGGGACCACGTCTCGTTGTTGATGTTCTGCCCGTACACCCGCAGCTTGACCCGGGTCCGCTCGCTCACCCGCAGCGCCCCCCCTTCCATGAACGACACGTCGTTCGTGTCCTCCAGCCGCAACCCGATGATCACGGTCTCCTCGTTCTCGCCCGCTGCTGCGCAGCCGCCCGCGCCGCAGCAGCAGCTCAGCAGTAGCAGCGGCAGCAGCCGCCCCGCCGCTGCCTGCAGGACCCCCCGGCCGCGGGCGCTGAGGCTGCGGCGCGCCGCCATCTTCCAAGTGGGCAGTGCGGCGGCTGCCTGCCCGCCCGCCATCTTTACTTCGGGTTCACAAGCGCCACAGCCAATCATAGGGTGGCTGCTCCAGCTGCGGCTTCATCCTTCCCACCCGGCGGCGCGAGCGCAGGCACCGGCCCCTGGGCGAGATTGCAGCGGAGCGTCCGCACACACTGTTCAGCAGTCTGGCTCCCTGACTGACACTGACTCGGCCTCTGCTAGCTGAGGAACCTGGAGACTCTCGGGAGGGGGCAAAGGGAGGGGGAAGAGCCAGACGCTCCAGCGAGAGGCAGGCGGACCAGCCAATCACGCGCGGGTGCCCGCCCTCCCAGCCAGGGGGCTGGAATGGGGGCGTGGTCATGAGTGGAGCTGCAGACCAATAACAAGGCAGGTGGGTGGAGCGATGAAGGCCACCGTCCCCCTCAGCACGCCAAGTTTCCAAGTGAAAGGCGCGTGACTCTTGTGTATGTGCGAGGGGAGGAGGTGTGGCCAGCTGGGGCCCGAGAGCCAGTCACAGATGAGAGCTGTACGAAAGGGGGCGGGGCCTCCAGTCCAGCTACCAATGAAAAGGGGCCGTCTGTGGGTCTGGCGCTCCCTGAGGGGCCTCGGTAGTAGACTCCCGCACCTGGGTAGACAGTGTGGGGTTAACGTCCTGGGACGCTAGGCGGTCCGTTTTCCCTGCACCGTATTGCCGGCTCCCGCAGTGCTCAATGTTCGTGCGGAGAGGGCTGCCCCAGGAGTCCGAAAAGCCGACCAGGGGGGTCCTAAGATGCACATTTGCCTGAAAAGCCGGGACACCGGCTGCGCCTCCTACCTCTACTTGTCCGCGCCGCTCTGCCCGGGATAAGTGGCGGCTCGGTGGCCCCCGCACCTATCGACGGGCTTCTTCTGGAGCCTCTCATTTCTCCCTATGGGATGCTCTCACTCTGCAGCTTGTGGTCACGTGGCGCCACCTGCCGGCCACGTGGGCACCCTGCAATGCTTTTCAGGTCTGCAAACCCCAAAAGCTGTGCCGGAGGTGAAGAGGTTACCCTGAAGCAGTTTCCCCACCTTACAAGGCAAGAATCCCCTTACTATACCACAAAGCTATCGTAATCAAAACAATATGGTGTTGACATGAAAAAGGCACATAGGTCAATGGGATGGAATAGCGAGCCCAGAAATAAACCCATACATACATGATTAATTGAATTTAGGACAAAGGAGTCAGGAGTATACAATGGGGAAAGGACAGTCCCTTCAATAGATGGTGTTGGGAAAACGGGACAGCTACATATGAATGAATGAAACTAAGCCTCTATATCACAATACATAAAAATTAATTCAAAATGGGTTAAAGACAAATGTAAGCTCTGAAACCATGGAACTCTGAGAAGAAAAGGTGGCAAGCTCTTTGACATTGGTTTTACTGATTTTTAAAAAAATTTTGGATCTGACTCCAAAGGCAAAGTAAACAAAAGCAAAAATAAAGACATGGGACTCTAACAAACTAAAAAGCTTTGGCACCTTGAAGGAAACCAACAAAACAAAAAGGCAACCTACTCAATGAAAGAAGATATTTGCAAATCACATATCTGATAAGGCTTTAGTATCCAAAACATATAAAGAACTCACATAACTCAACAACCAAAAAACAATCCAATTTTTAAAAATGGGCAAATGATCTGAATAGACATTTTTTTTTTCTGAAGGAGACATACAGATGGTCAACAGACACATGAAAAGATGTTCGACATCACTAATCTTCAGAGAAATGCAAATCAAAACCACAATGAAATATCACTTCACACCTGTTACAATGACTATTACCAAAAAGACAAGAAAAACAAGTGCTAGAGAGGATGTGAAGGCAAGAACCCTCCTATACTGTTAGTGGGAATCAACTTGGTGCAGACACCATGGAAAACAGTATGAGGATTCCTCAAAAAAATAAAAAATAGAATTACCATATGACCCAACTATCCCTCCTCTGGGTATTTAGCCAAAGAATACAAAAACACTAATTTGAAAAGATATATGCACTCCTATATTCATAAAAGTGTTATTTACAATAGCCAAGATATGGAAATACAATGAATTATAGTACTCAGTCATTAAAAAAAAAAAAGAAGGAAATCTTGCCATTTGCGATAACATACATAGATGTTGAGGGCATTATACTAAGTGAAATAAGTCACAGGACAAAGAACAGTACAATTTCACTTATATGTGGAATCCAAACAACAAAATGAACAAACAAAACAAAAACAAACTCATACAGAGAACAGACTGATGGTTATCAGAGGCAGGAGGAGTTAGAGTTGGGCAAAATGGGTGAAAGTGCTCACCTGAGTGGTGCTGATGGTAACTACAGTTATGGTGGGATCACTTTGTACACTCTACAAATACCAAATTTAACACTGTACACCCGAAACTTATATAATGTTATATACCAATTTTATCCCAATAATGAAAAAGGAAGGGGCACCTGAGTGGCTCAGTTGGCTAACCATCCAGCTCTTGATTTCAGCTCAGGTCATAATCTCAGGGTCATGAGCCCCACACTGTGCTTGATCTCACAGCTCTGAGATCAGGACCTGAGCCAGTATCAGGCTTCCAACACTCAACCAACTGACCCACCCGAAGCTTCCTAATCACACTGACCAAACCTTGCTAGGTCCACAGGTTACTCAGGAGGAAAAGATCCTGAGGGTGCCTGGCTGGCCCTGTTGATAGAGCATGGGACTTTTGATCTTGGGGTTGTGAGTTCAAGCCCCACGTTGGGCATAGAGATTACCTAATAAAAAACTAAAAAGAAAACTTAAAATTCAGGAGAAAAAAGCCCTGAAAACCCAGCTCCCCAGGGCTCCCAAACCACTGTGTGCAGGAGTCACTGTAGCAAAGTAACTGCCAAATTGGTCTTTTTGTTGCAACTTAAACATCCAAAATACAATTGCTGTTTCCCTTTTCTTTTTTTAATTCTGCAAGCACATTTTCTTCCCTATTTGTAAACAGGTCAGATGTTTCTGATTAACTTCTGGTAGGAGTGACAGCAATGTCCTCCTAATGGTTCCTTCCTCTTCCACATCTGTCTATTTCCCTTCTCAGCCCAGCAGCCAGAGTGGTCTTGTTAAGTCAAATCCTGTTGTTCCTTTGTTTGAAATCCTCATCTGGCTTCCCATTTCATCAGGTAAAAGCCACAGTCCCTACAATATCCCACAAGGCTCGGAAGGGTGTGCTGCAGCCTCCCCTTATTTTTCCGACCCCATCACCTGCTGCTTCAGCCAGGTTCTCCTAGCCCTTTCTCATTCACTTCAGGGATGCTCCTTGAGGAGCCTGTGTACCTGCCATTTGTTTCCTGTTCCTGGGACTCTCTTCTCCCCGATGTCAGCATAGCCCATCATTCCCCCCTCCCAAGACTGCCCAAAGGCCACCTTTTTTTTTTTCTTTTTTAGGATTTATTTACTTATTTGAGAGAGAGAGAGAGCATGAGCGGGAGGGGCAGAGAGAGAGGGAGAGAGACTCTGAAGCAGACTCCACACTGAGCACAGAGCTCGACGTGGGGCTCATCATCATGGATCCTGAGATCACCACCTAAGCCGAAACCAAGAGTCGGACTCTCAACCGACTGTGCCACCCAGGCGCCCTAAAGGGCACCTTTTTCTAAACTCACAAACACTCCCTACACTCTGTCTCTGCTTTATTGTCCTTAATTTTGTTTATTATCTGCTCCTTCTACTAGGGCTTGAACTTCGTGAGGATAAATATTTTGTCTATTTTGTTCACTGCTGTATCACCAGGGCCTAGAACAACAGTAGATGTTGAAAAGAGAATCCGTAGAATGTTATAGAAATGAAAGATTTTTTTAAAATTTATTTATTTGTCAGAGAGAGAGGGAGAGAGAGAGCGAGCACAGGCAGAGGCAGAGGGAGAAGCAGGCTCCCTGCCGAGCAAGGAGCCTGATGTGGGACTCAATCCCAGGACGCTGGGATCATGACCTGAGCCGAAGGCAGCCGCTTAACCAACTGAGCCAACCAGGCGTCCCGAAATGAAAGAATTTTTATTCTGATTGTTTTCAACTAATGTCCCTGACTCTACTTTCTAGCCCTTCAGTTTCTGGCAATCCTTCCCCCACCCCCAATTCACTGACTGCTATATTTGAAAAATAAGTTCAGATGGAAAAAACCCAATTCACAAACTTGGCATGCATTTATAAAAATAACACTATCAAAGTGTAGAAGCAAAAAAAGTTGAGATTTTTAGGGATATATGACAAAGTTAAATATAGATATGGTCTTTTGAAGTCAGCTGATTGAAAATGAAACTGTTTTAACTTCTTAAAAAGTGTGAATTCAAGTGTGTTTAAGGGAGCTAAGAGGAAAGACCATTAAAGGCTCACAAATGCTGAATGTACACTTTAAAAATAAGTGTGGAGAAGGGGGGCAGGGAAGAGCTGGCCAAACATACAGATATTTCCTGTGCATTGCAGAGAAAGCTAGAACAGTCAGGAAAACATGGCATTCAGCAGTTTAGAAACAAGTTACAAATTCAGGACTTCAAAGCAAAGAATATAAGGAAGGACCCACTGGGACAACTTATAATATAAAAGTCACAAAGCTCAGGGGCGCTTGGGTGGCTCAGTCAGTTAAGTATCTGACTTGATTTCAGCTCAGGTCATGATCTCAGGGAGATCAAGCCTTGAGCTGGACTCACGCACTGGGCATGCAGCCTGCTTGGGATTCCCTCTTTCCTGCTCTTTCTTGCAGCCCCCCACCATAAAAATTAAAAAAAAGAAAAGAAAAACAAGCTCAAATTCACACAGGGATCACTAAGTGATGCTTATCCTGAGTGGTGCCGGGGGCGGAGGTGGGGTCATATTTTTCATGTAGACCCAAGACACAGAGCAATCTAGATACCCAAGCCAGGCACCTTTTCCTCAGAAAGAAGGATCTTCCTTCCAGTTTGGAGGCTTGTTAGCTCCAAGAGTAACCCTCTCCTTGGAGAGGGGCTGCTGGTGTAGGCTTCTCATGACTTCCAGGGGCTTTCCATTCTGCCCATCTGTATGAATGGAGGACAAGGGCAACACTTGCTTCTAGGGATGTCTTTTTAAATCTGGAGGAAAACAAATACAATAAAACTTTGAATTATCATCATATCTCACCTCCGAAATAGCCCGAGATGGCTAAGTGGGTGCCGCAGGTGTCGAATCCTGGGTGGTTCTGACTTTGACCTTAAGCAATTCATTCAGGTAAAGCTAGAACTTCCTAGTACACACCTTTCTCTAGTACACCCTTCTAACCCTCTCTTGCCAGAGTGCTTCACTGGCCACTAAAGGGGAAGAGCGACTATTCCATTCTCTCAGCTGCAAAAGAAAAGCTACCACGTGTGTGGATTCCAGGATTTGGGAAATCACTCCATCCAGAGCTAAAGTCATTTTGAGGGGCCCCCGGGGGGCCTGAGCCGTTAAGTATCTGCCTTCAGCTCAGGTCATGATCCAGAGGTTCTGGGATCGAGACCTCCAGGAACTGGGGAAATACTGGAGTTACCCAGAATTTCCCTAGAATGAAATCTGTTTCCCCTGAAGCAACATCGTTCACTTGTTTAAATACACAGACAGGAGGTCTTTTAGTTCAGATGAGAACTTGTCAGAACAGTGGGCCAAAAACAAATAGAAGAAGCCAGAATCAAGAATCACATCAAGGGGCACCTGGGTGGCTCAGTGGGTTAAAGCCTCTGCTTTAGGCTCAGGTCATGATCCTAGGGTCCTGGGATCGAGCCCGGCATTGGGCTCTCTGCTCTGCGGAGAGCCTGCTTCCTCCTCTCTCTCCCTGCCTGCCTCTCTTGCCTACTTGTAATCTCTGTCTGTCAAATAAATAAATAAAATCTTTAAAAAAAAAAAAAAAAGAATCACATCAAGTCAGCAATGCCATTTACCTTCTCTAGAGGAAAAGCTTTCTTCAGGCTTTACTTCCCTCCTTTTCTAGATATTTTCTGGATGTAGTCAGTGGAGTAGGAAGAGAAAGAAAAAAGCAGCTTTTTAATGGAGTTAGGAGAAAAGCTTCCTCCTTTGATATGAACCCAAGCTCCTTGGGTGCAGCCTTCCTGGGAATCCTGAGTCTCCTGTCAGGCATTCAGGTGGGTTCAAGGGAGACTCCGACTGCCCCGCCCACCCCCACCAAAGGCTCTGGGTCCCTCCACAATGGAGCCTTGGGAGCTGGGCAGCACCCTACATGGCCATTGCCCTTGTCCCAGGGAGCCTACCCCTCCCGACCCTTCTGTGGAGCAGACCCAAGTGGTCTCCTGTGCTCTGCACAGTCACCTGCTTCCTTCCTTCTCAGCCCCTTGACCTGGACAACTCAGAGAAAGGTGTTTCTGGGCTAAAAGTCCACTTTTGGCCCTGCTCCAGGACCCCTGTCCTCCTGACTGCCAGGCCTGCAACTGTAGGATTTTCTAAAATTTTTTAGGATGTTCTTTCTCAGGGCTGTTCCATCTCGGTTCCAGCCTCCAGCTCTCTCTTGGACAAACATGTAAGAAAGATTCTGAGCTTCATATCCTTATCACTGTGACTAAAACACTCAACCCAGGTCATGATTTGGGGAAACTTTTCACTTCCATAATTTTTAAATCTTGACCCGTGTGAATATCATCTATTCAAAGATCTAAATTTTATTTTTTTATTTTTATTTTTTTAAGATTTTATTTATTTATTTCACAGACAGAGAAATCACAAGTAGGCAGAGAGGCAGGCAGAGAGAGAGGGGGAAGCAGGCTCCCTGCTGAGCAGAGAGCCCCATGTGGGGCTCGATCCCAGGACCCTGAGATCATGACCTGAGCCGAAGGCAGAGGTTTTAACCCACTGAGCCACCCAGGAGCCCCCAAAGATCTAAATTTTAAAACCACATTTGGGGAGTGAGGAAGAGGTAATTGATAAGAAAGACTGATAGGAGGCTGGTACGTAGGAATGGGAAACCAGGGAGAAGAATGATCCTAAATGTCCAATTCTGAACCCTTCTGTGAGATTCAGACCAGCAGGGGTCTCATACTAGAGCTGGAATTTATGATTATGACTCCAGTCATAAAATGACAATTTTCCCATACCAGCTGAGCTCATTCCCATGGTCTTTTTCCCATATTCTCTAAAGCTGGAGCAAGAAATCTACTCCAATAAGTCAGGACCCCCCCCCCCACTCATGTATAGACAAATAATATGGCAGATCTCAATAGAGGGAAAAATTCCTTATTTTTAGTTCCTCTGGGATACCTATTTGTTTTATTTTAAACATCACTAAAGACTTATTTCTCCCCATTTATTAATACAGCGCAATTCTGTTTCCTCTTTAAATTTTAACTAAAGTTTTATATCTTACTTATTTCACCATCTCTTTGTTTCTCCTTTACCATTCATTCATTCAATATATATTGTATAACTAATAAGTTCCAGACATTGTACTAGGCATTGTGGAGCTATATTACTGACTCAGCAGTTACCCCAAAGTCTTACCAGTAAAGAGGTTGGGAAACATATGCTACCTAATGACAGGTGCAGGATAGAACATCAAAAGTCTTAAAAAGAAGTACAAATAAGGTGGGAGAATTGACACTTCACGGGCTTTGAGTTGGTCCTTGAAAAACAGACAGGTTTTTAGATATGCCCATGTTAAGAGCTAGTCCAAGAATGGTGTCTTTGTGTGCTTGGGCTGCCATAACAAAATAGCATAGACTGGGTAGCTTAAACAGAGAAGGTATTTTCTCACAGTTCTCGAAGTCAGAAGCCCCAGATCAAGGTCATGTAGGGTTGGTTTCTGGTGAGAGCTCTCTTCTTGGCTTCCAGATGGCCTCTTTGTCCTCACATGGCTTTTCCTCTAAGTTTGAATGTGGAGAGAGAGAATGAGCTCCCTGGTATCTCTTGTAAGGACGCTAATCCTACTAGATCAAGGCCCCATCTTTATGACCTCATTTAACCCCAGTTACTTCTTTGGAGGCCCCACCTCCAAACATGGCCACATTTGAGGGTTAGGGTGTCAACATAGGAATTGGAAGGTAGAGCAAGGGGAGAAGTACACAAGTATCCAGTCCATGACCAAGGAACTGAGAGAGAAGAAAGAGGGAAAAGGCATCCTAATGGAGAGAAAACTATGAAGTGAGATGGCAAAGGGAGCAGCATTTGGGGAACACTATATAGTCAAATTTGGTTCTGAAGCCCATAAAGAGGAACAGCAAGAATAATGTTGGAAAGTTGATCCGGCCAGTTGGTGGTGAATTGAATGCCAAGTTTAGAGATTTAGATTTAATTCTGTAGGCACTTGGAGCTATAAAAAGTTGCAAGTAGAAGAGCTGTGTTACAGGAAGATTAAATGACAGCACCAGCGTCCTGAAGCTGGGACTCTGCCAGTGTAGGAATCTGGGAAACTCCTGCCACTCTGAGCAGAAAAAAACCTTCACGGTTTACAAAGCGCTTTCCCATCTGCTGTCTTTGCTGACCTTCACAATTAGAACTAAAGGATACACCATTTCTCCAGCCACATTTAGGACCAAAAAACAAACAAACAAACAAACGAAACAAAACCCCCCAAAACAGATCTTGTGCCACAGGAGTCCCCAGAAAATGGGACCCCACAGCCTCTGCTCTGGGAGTCCACACCTGAATCACAGCTACCACCACTGGGGTTTGCACGGTAATTATGAATCTTAGAGCAAACATGAGTTTTCCCAGGCTGGCCTAGATTCTTGATCATAGGTGAGACTTCCTGATACATTTTTCAAACTTCTAAAAAAGAATGTTGACATAAAACAAACCTACATAGAAGTGCATAAAACATAAATGTAAAGTAGTTGACCATAGGATTTATCATCCAAAACAGACCCTGTTTGAGAGTGAAAAAAGGGTGCTATTAATAATTAACCTAGTTTGAGGCTTAAACTGGGACAGTCCCAGGCAAAGATTATGTTCACCTTGTGATAAAGGGAACCGTCCCCTAATTGAGAAAGACCTTCTAGATCCCTTCTAGATCACTCTCGTCTTCTCCAGCCTAGATGTAACCACTATCCTTACTTTTGTAGTAATCACTGTCCCTTTTTCATTGCTATATTTTTTTAATTGGGGAATTCCCAAAAAGAGAGCAAGGACAGACCCTAGAACACAACAGGATTGTACTAGACCTAGTTTTAGTGTCAGTTCCAACACTTTGTAGGCTCTACCCGCATTGTGCAAGTCACTTAAATATCCTCAGCCTTGGTTTTCCCTTGTGTTAAAGTAGGAAAATCAGCATCGTGAAGGAGGCAAAAGGGAGTCATTTTCAGTAAAGACACAACTTGGAGCATTTGGCATGGTTTATACCCACAGAAAATCTTCCTCATTATCTTGAGAAATCACCATTTTTAAAGGGCTGTATCAGCTTTATGGGCTCCTCTTCCATTATTTAGAAGCAAAACTAAAAATACCTCCCTCACAACATTTCCCTAGGTAGAGCCAAATGAAAGAAATAATAAGGTTAATAAGAAAAAGAAAATAAGGACAGTTAATAAAAGATTAACTACCAAGCCTAGAAGCTGCACGGATCCTTCTGTGCTTGCTGGGCAAACCTTTCCTTGACGTAGCAACTTGACATTTGGAGGCTTTGCTTTCCAGGGGATGTTCATTTAATATTCAGAAAGAAAGTTGTGTGATGGAGGCTTGTTAACTCTGGGAACAGAAACTAAAGTGTCCAGACCACCTCACCCGACACAATTAGGTTCTGAGTTATAGGTCAAATTACCATACGCAGCCCCAGCACCCCAGTTCCCTCCTGCGAGCATCCCTGAGAAGCTCCACATGTCCTTCTTGGCTTCTGCTTGTAATGAATTAAATATATAAGTCAGATTCCTAGATTAGGCCACAGATCTGCCATCATTTGAACAATCCCGGGGGAAAAGCCCTCACTAGTAACTCTGTTGAAAATGTGTTCATTCTAGTCCAAGAACAGGCCACAAACTCAAAAGCCTATAGGGGTGAGTAAAGCAGGTGGGACAGGGATGGCAGCAAGCAGACGAAAGGGGCACACTCTGGCTGAAGGGGAAGCCTTTCCACTCCAGCCATGGCAACCGGGCAGAAATGCAAGGCTCATGTGGCCAACATTTCTACTTTTCCAAGAGAAGACAGAAATTCATATTTTATGTAAAACCTTCTAATTTATAAATGCGGGCAATGAATTCCATTTTAAAAGCACTGTGACCTCCCCAGAATCTAGATCCGTAAATCTGTTTCCCACCCTGGCAGGGAACGTAGGGTATACCAAGTTCAACACCCTTCTTTTACAGACAGGGAAAATGAACCGCCAAGTGGACACAAGGTTTTCCTACGGCCAAGTAACTAGTTTAGCAGCAGAGCCACATCAAGAAAGAAAACCTGCTTTCGGTCTCCTGCATCACTTCTCATTCCACAAATGAGAAGAGAGTTAATGGCTTTAGGCCTAGCTAAAAATTAGTAGACCCAAGTCTGGCTTACAGGGCCCCGGAACAGTATCGATACACCGTTCTCCTTTACTCTCTCGGGCTTCTGGACAACATATAGGACGCAGGGGGCTATTATTATGAAGCAGAGAGTAGCATTCGAGCAGAACATTTTTGTCCCAAATTGATTTTCCCCTCACCTGCAGCATACCAGGCTACATGGCTCTGCTCCATGAAAGGAGGGGCTAGCACGTTCCCATTGGGGAAGGGGATTGGTACGGTCATCAGTCCAAGACAAGCAAGGCTCACGCAGCAGGAGAAGATTAAGTACAAAACTTACATTCACATAACACTCCCATTAACCTCAGTGGGAGTTGTGCTTGCAGAAACTGCGGGGTCAGCAGTCGAACAGAGACAGGAATGAGGCACTAAGGCTCAAGTCATAGGTTATTATTAGGACTGTATAACTCCAGCCCCATATTTGCAAAAGAGTTCGTTTTTATTATCTAGTGAGCTCTCCCTCTACTGACTCTTCCGGTAGGGTCTTAAAAAACAAACAAACAAACAAACAAAAACAAACACTTGTTGAGACCTCATCTGTGCTGTCTGTGCAGTTAAAGAAACTTGGCAAATCGCAGAAGTCAAGAGAGGTGCCAGCATTTAGAAAATAGGCTTGGCTGTTTTGGTCCTGCTGGCCCACGGGGTTCATCATCTTTGACTGTTAGTGATCTGGGCCTAGGACAGTGCCTGGTACAGAATAGGTACTTAATAATAGTTAGTAAATAAATGAAAGACTGAATGGATAGCTTCACATTCCTTGCCAGGCTCATTGAGCAGACCTCCCAATCTAATAAGGCAGAATTAGTCACTCCTTTGCTGCTTCCTAGGAGCCATCCAAGGAAAGGCCAAGAATCAATACAAGAAGCAGGCTCTGCTGCTCTCTTGGCATGGAGCCATGCCCTTTTCAGCCATGTGTGACTGGAGGTGGGGAGCGGGTGGGATTCTGTTTAAGCTACTCCTGGGCTCTGTCTAGTAGGTAAGCCGCAAAGCCTCTGCAGGCTTCCCTGATTTTTAAAAAAACATCTGTTTGTTTTAGAGAGAGAAAGAAAGCATGAGCAGGAGTGGGGGGTGCGCAGAGGGAGAGAAAGAATCCAGAAGCAGACTTCCCGACTCAGAGCTCCATCCCAGGACCCTGTGATCATGACCTGAGCCGAAATCAAGAGCTGGCTACCCAAGTGACTGAACCACTTAGGCGCCCCTTACCTGACTTTTTTTTTTTTTTTTTTTTAAAGTCTGGGCATCTCATCTTTTTTTTTTTAAGATTTTATTTAATTATTTGACAGAGAGAGATCACAAGTAGGCAAAGAGGGGGGTGGAGAGAGCGAAGCAGGCTCTCCGCTGAGCAGAGAGCCTGATGCGGCTCAATCCCAGGACCCTGGGATCACCACATGAGCTGAAGGCAGAAGCATAACCCACTGAGCCACCCAGGCGCCCCCCTTACCTGATTTTTAAATGAATTCTCTTCCTATGAAAACAAAGGACTGAAAATACTATGTTTGGTACAATAATTAAGAGAAAATCTGATCTTTAAACTCATTAAGGCCACTATTTTTTTTTTGCCCATATGTTCTTTTTTTTTTTAATTTTTTATTAACATATAATGATTATTAGCCCCAGGGGTACAGGTCTGTAAATCGCGAGGTTTATACACTTCACAGCACTCACCATATCACATACCTTCCCCAATGTCCATAACCCCCAGCAACCCTCAGTTTGTTTTGTGAAATTAAGAGTCTCTTATGGTTTGTCTCCCTCCCGATCCCATCTTGTTTCTTTTATTCTTTCCCTACCCCTCGACCCCCCATGTTGCCTCTCAACTTCCTCATATCAGGGAGTTTTGTTTTGTTTTTTAATGTAAGCTCTACCACACCCTACATGGGTCTCCAGCTCACAACCCCAAGACTAGGAGCTGCATATTCTACCCACTGAGCCAGCCAGGCGCCCCATAAATCCAGTATCTTCTGAAAAGGGTTTGTAGCTACAGAATTAGGCCCCTATTCCTCTGGCTCTGCTATTAGTAAGCATAACATGTATGAAATGAAAGTTAACAAGTGACCTACGTGGTGGGTAAACAGGCAGTGGCTACATGCTTTAAAATTTTCTGCGAATTTGAAAAGGTGATAACACAACGTTGGGGGGAAGGCTGCCCGCTGTCGGAAGAGCTACAGGAAGCTTCTTGAACCGCGCTTGGCAGCAAGCCAGTCTTCAGCTGGACCTGCCATCCCATGCTTGTAGCCAACCATACAGATCCAAAGTAGTAACAATTTAAACCATGTGCCACCCACCCTTTCAAAGAACTTCATGGAGACGAGGAAACAAAGGCACGGAGATGTTAAATAATTTTCTCAAGGCCAAAATGCCAAGTGAAAAAGAACCACTGGGTTTGCCGTCAGATTTCAGCCCCTCACCATTGCACACTGTCTCTTGCACTTAAAGGAGAGGTGTCCTCTGTGAGAAGAGACATGCTCCTAGTTGTCTATCTCGCCTATTTTGAATATTCAAGTAACTGTGTATGGCATTCTTCTGAACAAAACAGTCTACTTTATATTATCTAGTAAATATTTTGCTTAGATTCTAGATCAAATGCAAGTCTTCCGATGTGTATTTTTGTGGGAAAATAATGTATAAAGTACATTATTCTTAGGAAAAGCACAACACAAATTTCCACATTCCAGTTCTAATTCATCCCTCAACATCTTTTGGGGAACTGAGAATTCAGAAGGACAAGTGATTGACTAAATCCTCCTCCCTCTAAATTTAGAAAAGCCTAATAAACCAAATAACCAGAATGTCCTTTCTTTTCATCCTTTCCCCCTCTAGCAAGACCACCCTGGACTCACAGATGATGAAGAATGCTTAATCCCACCTGTACCGGCCTAACGGATGCTGTCCCTGAAGTAGGTTACAACTGGGTAGATCTGAACTCTAGAACCACAAAAGCACTATTTAGAATCAAGGTCACAGAGATGAATAGAGCTTAAAAGATACTACCCAGGGGTGCCTGGGTGGCTCAGTGGGTTAAAGCCTCTGCCTTCGGCTCAGGTCAGGATCCCAGGGTCCTGGGATCGAGCCCCGCATTGGGCTCTCTGCTCCGCAGGGAGCCTGCTACCTCCTCTCTCTCTACCTGCCTCTCTGCCTACTTGTGATCTCTGTCTGTCAAATAAATAAATAAAATCTTTAAAAAAAAAAAAAGAAAGAAACTACCCAGTCCTCTCCTTAGTCTGTAGTATTAAGTCAGGTCCTATGGTTGAACCCACTCAGAAATCTGAGAATTTCTCCATTTTTAACAGCTTTATTAAAAAAGGGGTCTGGAATATAAAATCCATTCCAATGTTTTACATATATGAGAATATTTACAAATATGAGAATATTTACAAATATTCTCATACCCCTAATAAAAAATCTCCTGGGTCATGCCACTCCCACCTTGTTGTTATTTTTTTTTTGCACTGAAGTCAGAGGAATTTGTTGAGATTTTTCTCATTAAAACTCTTCAACACTTGGGGCGGCTGGGTGGCTCAGTGGGTTAAAGCCTCTGCCTTCGGCTCGGGTCATGATCCCAGGGTCCTGGGATCAAGCCCCGATCCTTCCCTTCCTCTCTCTCTGCCTGCCTCTCTGCCTGCTTGTGATCTCTGTCAAATAAATAAATAAAATCTTTAAAAAAAATAATAATATTCTCATTTCTAATGATGACATCATCCTGAAATAGTCCTCAATCTCATTCTTTAACTATGGAAGCTAGAAATAAATCTAATGGTTTCCTAGAAGTTTAACTGGGACACATTACAAAGAAAAAGAAAACCCACTGTTTTTACATCTCTTACCTCTCTTTTTAAAAAATTATCACTCTTGGGACGCCTGGGTGGCTCAGTCGGTTAAGCGGCTGCCTTCGGCTCAGGTCATGATCCCAGCATCCTGGGATTGAGTCCCACATCCGGCTCCTTGCTCGGCAGGGAGTCTGCTTCTCCCTCTGCCTCTGCCTGCCTCTCTGCCTGCCTGTGCTCGCTCTCTCTCTCTCTCTGACAAATAAATAAATAAATAAAAATCTTTAAAAAAAAAAAATTATCACTCTTTTCCTGATCTGGTAAGGATTTACTATAGATAGTCACTATGGTGTCATTCTTTAGGACCTAATGAGGTCAAAGAGATTCATTATTCATTTGTTTTCTTCATTCAGTTGCAAAAAAAGTTTGATTTAGAAGTTATCTGAAGAGCACTCCTACCAAATTTGATTTTGCAATTTTTTGGCGTGATTAGCACGATTTCAATAGGAGCTTTGTTTTATGAGCAAACATGGTGAGAGTCCAAAAGGTGCTATGCAGGTCAGAAGGAAAATGTTTTTCCTGAGACCCTCTGCCAGCCAGCCAACCGTTCCTCCTGAAGCCCTTCTTGCTCATTGGCCAGGCCTGAAAACCCCGTCTCAGTTCCACGTCTGACCACTAAGTGGCACCAGAACTTTGAATTAGCAAAGAAAGAGGAAAACCTGCTTGATCCGCCTTATGGTCATGTACTATGAACCTTCAATTAATACCTTATAAAAAATAATCCATTATTTTTATCAATGACTTAGAATATAGTTGCTTTTGTGCCATTTATTCTTTCATACGGTCTGTGCTGTGGAGAAGGGTAGATTAAAAGACACATGTAAGGCCTTCGCCTTCTGCTCCTTTCTTCTGGTCACCTGTAAATTAGGGACAGCAGCCCCCAGCAACGTCAGAGGAACATCTGGGCTTTGCTTTGTCAGACTCTCCTGCAAGCTTGAATGGATCTGTGATTATACCCTGTCAAAAGGAAAGGCAAACCAAAATGAAAGAACAAGTTAAAGGTGTTTGGATGTACTACAACTCTCATATTTTAGTTTGACAGATTGGTTTACCCAGAAGGTAGATAAAATTTTATAATTCCGTGGGATCCTTGGGTTTCAGCTATAAAGGTGGCTGTCTTGTCCTGAAGCTTCTAGTCAAGTTTTTACTACTTTCTTTCCTTTAAAAAAAAAAATTATTTATTTGCCAAAGAGAGAGAGGGCACGCACAAGTAGGTGGTAGAGCAGCAGGCAGAGGGAGAAGCAGGCTCCCCGCTGAGCAGGGAGCCCAGTGTGGGACTCCATCCCAGAACCTTGGGATCATGACCTGAGCCGAAGACAGGCACTTAACTGACTGAGCCATCCAGGTGTCCCAAGTTTTTAATACTTTCAAAGTAAACTTCATTTAAAGCCTCTTAAAGGTGGTCCTTAGGGGACCAGGAAAGTTGATTTTGTTTCATTTTGCTTTATGGGAGTCCCATCTGTAATGCCTTTTACCCTTCTGGAACTGAATACCAAAATGCTGAAACTTCATTCCTTCCCTTACTCTCATCTCCAGAAACATGTGCGCAAGACAAGAAGGCAAGTCCTAGACACCAAGGCCATTATTAGCAACTGCTGATGTTCAGATGTTGAGATTGCCAACACCAGCTGGCAAGATCTCAGGGCAGAGGGAGTGGAATTTTCAGAAGACAAGATGGTAGTCTTTATTTTTTCCTCCTTTTACCTCCAAATGAGATACCTCCAACAACAGCACCAGTGTGGCCAGAGGAAAACCAGGCACAAAGGCAAGAAATCAAGAGCATGGATAAGCCACCTCGAATAATGATAATTAATTCTTTAAACATAAATGCACACTCTCACTATTGATCACTGGTCACTGCAAATAGAAGGCAGGACAAGACAGCTACGGACCCTACATTCATGAAGGACAGTCCTATGGACCATTCCTTCAATAAAATAACCTTCGGGGAGCCTGGTCCCCCCTGACCCTCAGTTTCCACTTTTCTAGACTGAAGATTCCTGCCTGGATCTGGGGTCCCTAACAGGTAATAAGCTAGCGTCCAGCAGGGGATCTCCAAGCCTGGAAGAGGGCTGGCTGTGCCAGTCACTGCTGCCAGGCCCTGTGGTCCACTGTTTATTTCCTTCTCTTGTTACTTTGGAATTCCTAGTCATAAAAGTTAGCCTCTCCTTCTTTTCACCCAGGGAAATGATTTTCCACTCCTCTTCTTCCCACCCCATGACGTCTCTACTAATAAGAGATAATGATGACAGTATCACTTCCTAATGCATGCTCCCATCCTTAAAAGATCCCAAGACTTAAAGGAAATAAAAGGTGAGACACTTTGATAAATAGTCCTTTCCAGCACCAACATCCTGTGATTCTATGAAAAGTCTAGATACGGAGAGCTAGTACAGCATATAGGGTAAGAATGTCAGCTTCAGAATCTGACATGGGTTCAAATTCACCACTTTCTAGCTCTGTGACCTTGGACTAGTACATTAATCTGAGTCTTAAGTTCTTCTGTAAAATGAGGATAATTTTTAAAAATTAATTTTTAAAATGAGGATAATAAGGGTTATTGTGAGGAAAATGTGGCACAGCGCCTTGAACATCTCACCTGTTCAGTAAAGACTAGGTTCTCTATATTTTTTTTTTAGATTTTTTAAAATTTATTTGTCAGAGAGAGAGAGAGAGAGTACACACAAGAAGGCAGAGAGGCAGGCAGAGAGAGAGGAGGAAGCAGGCTCCCCGCCGAGCAAGGAGCCCGATGCGGGACTCGATCCCAGGACCCCAGGATCGTGACCTGAGCCGAAGGCAGCAGCTTAACCAACTGAGCCACCCAGGTGTCCCTAGGTTCTCTATATTATTCCTACCTTTGCTCACATTGTTACTACCACTACTATTAACTGTAGCAAGATAGTATGTACCACAAACCTACATGCATCATTTCCGATGCTGCAGTGTTTTACTCATGTAATTTTTTTTGTAGGCCACATGCCCAGTGTGGAGTCCAATGTGGGGCCTGAACTCACGATCCAGAGATCAATCCCTGAGCTGAGATTAAGAGTCGGATGCTCGACCAACTGAGCCACCCAAGGGCCCCTAATGTAATTCTTTTAATAGCAACATACACTTTCCTTGTCAGGATTAAAAGAGAAGAAGGAAGAGAATGAGGAAGAGGAGAAGAGGAATAGGGAGGGAGGGAGGAGGAGCAGGAAGGGCAGGAGAAAAGAGAAGAGGAGGAAGAGGACAAAAGAAAGAAAAGAAGGGATCTCAGAAATGGGTGTCACTGCGTCCATGCTCGGCAAGAAGCAGCATTCCTCGTTGGCGGCAGCTGTCAGGAAGTTGCCGGCACCAGCAACCCCCACGTGTGCCTGCCTGTGCTGTGCTCTCGGTCTTTATCGGAAAGGTCTGCCATAAAAGATAGCCACGTCCTCCTCCAAGCACACAAGGTTATGTTTCTAGGACGCGCAGCTGTTTCATTCTTTAAATCTTCCTTCACTGTCAGTGATTGCCATTTCAAAACCTTGGAACGGATCTAAAGACATTGGCACATCAGCAGGCTGAAAGAAACAAGGGAGATGAGAGAAGAGGCAGGTGGGATAAACCGGTTCAAGTACGTGGCAAGTTATGACTGGTATCCGAGGTCAGGAGCCCTCCGGTACACCCCGCGTGCACACTAAAAGGGAGGTCAAGGAGAGCCAGGCTGGAAGAAAGGGGTCTCTGCGGAAGCCAGACCACTTAACAAAAATTTTTTTTTATTTTTTTACAGCCAGAGTACACTGGAAGTGTTGTGGTTGAAGGAAACACTCCTTTTACTTGTAACTGTAACCTGCCAACAGCTTTTCTAACTAGGATTCGGGAAGCTGGGTTCCAGGAGAACACGAATGATGAAAACATTTCAAAATACATATTGATTCTCACCAGCAAGGTTTTGTTACCGGTGAACTCCCAAGAGTTTCAAAATACCAATATCACATTTAAAAGGTCTCAAGGACAGAAAGGTCCAAAGTCACATTTCTCTACTTTCCAAAAGGGCACCTGCTTCGAAAAACAGAAAAGTAACAAAAAGCAGAGTGCTCAAGAATTTGATAAAGCAAAACCTGTAGATCACTCTTCAGCGCTAGCCGGGGCTCCTACGCTTAGCTTGCGTCTGATTCATGCTGCTAAGAGTGGCCAAATGAGCCCACATCTGGTTTTTCGACTCCAGAATTCCTGCTCTTGTGTTCCATTAAACTTTCCCAACTACAGGAGCGCCTGGGTGGCTCAGTGGGTTAAGCCTCTGCCTTGGGCTCAGGTCATGGTCTCAGGGTCCTGGGATCAAGCCCGCATGGGGCTCTCTGCTCAGCAGGGAGCCTGCTTCCCCCTCTCTCTCTGCCTGGCTCTCTGCCTACTTGTGATGTCTCTCATTCTCTGCCAAATAAATATATAAAATCTTTAAAAAAAAAAAACTTTCCCAACTACAAACTGACCACGTTGGTGAGTGATCTCTAAATAAGCTGTACTCTTAAAGACTGCTTACCACATAACAGAGGAAGCAGAAAAAGGCCTGTGTCTCAATGTATGCTCAAGGTATCCAAAATTACTACAACATACAAGCCAAAAAAAGCAAAAAATTCATGGCAAAAGATTCGAGAACCTCTGGGCCCAGGAGAAAGGGTGTGGAGAAGAATGAGAAATCCTAGAACACACAGTTCCAAGTGACCAAGAATCTTAATTAGCACAAATCCGTAACTATAACGACTTCTGTTTCTTGAGTGTGTATTATGTGCCAAACATCAGGCTAACATTTCCCACAGAACATCCCCACTGATCCTCACAAGCTGAGGAGAAAAAGTGATTATTACCTTCCTGTTACACATGGAGAAACAGAACGTGTAGCAAATGTAGGTAAGACATACCCGAGATCACACAAGCCTGGTAGAGCCAAGATCTGAGCCTCGCCTATCTGAGTGTAAGGCCTGTGTGTAAATCCCAGCTCTCCTGCCATCCTAGCACAGGTACATCAGTATCGTTATTTCCTGGGGCTTCCAACATCCCGTGCCTTGACACATCACTGGTGTGACTTTGGTGAATGCTATAAGTTCTGTCAGCCAAAAGAGCCTTAAAATCCATCACTCAACCTGTTTTAAATACAATATTATAAATTGATGAATGGATCTACAAAATAACTGGTACCATGAATAGGGGGAAAGGATTGAATATATAAGACAGGCAAAGAGGAGGGGTGCCTGGGTGGCTCAGTGGGTTGAGCTTCCGCCTTCAGCTCATGAGATCTCAGGGTCCTGGGATCGAGCCCCGCGTCAGGCTCTCTGCTTGGCGGGGAGCCTGCTTCCCCTACCCCCTCTGCCTGCCTCTCTACTTTCTTGTGATCGCTCTCTCTCTGTCAAATAAATAAAGAAAAAAAAAAAAAAGAAAGGCAAAGAGGAATGCTGTTATCTATTATGACTACCCACCTGCCTTCTTCCTAGGGTAGCTATGGAGATGACATGAGGTAAACTATGATAAAATGCTTTAGAAAATGCTGTACCAATATTTCAGATACTAGAATAATTCCCAAAAGGAATCTAAAATAGTTTAGAAAATGATCATTTTAGAATATAGTGGTATCCTGGCTCAAGTATACATTCAAGAAATTAAGATATAATCAAAATTAGCTTTTTAAAATGGTGGGGAATTGATTTAATAAGTAAACAGGAAAATTTGAACTAGTTAATATTTGGAGAGTAGTCACACTGTATCTCAACATTTATGCTAATGTAAATTCCAGATAGTTCAAAATTTTAATGTGAAAAGCAAAGCCATGAGTGTACTAGAAGAATATATGTGGCCTTGGATTAAGCAATGGATTTTTAGCTATGATACCCAAAGCAGAAGCAACCAAAAAAAGAAAAAAGAAAAATTCAACTTCACTAAAATTAAAAACTTTTGTGCATCAAAGGACACTATGCAGAGAGTGTTAAGACAACATACAAAATGTTGAGAAAGTTTCACAGACCATATATCTGATAAGGGTCTTATATCCAGAATATATAAAGAACTCTTACAACTCAACAATAAAAAGACAACCCAAAGAAAAAATGGGCAAAGGAGCCTGGGTGGCTCAGTCAGTTAAGTGTCGGACTCTTGATTCCATCTTGGGTCATGATCTCGGGGTTGTAAGATCAAGCCCCATGTTGGGCTCTGTCCTGGGCATGAGGCCTACTTAAGATTCTCATTCTCTCCCTCTCCTGCTACCTCTCTCTCCTCCATCTCTCTCCCTCTCTTAAAAAAAAATGGGCAAAGGATTTGCATAGACATTTCCCCCAAAGAAAACATACAGATGGTCAACAAACATGTGAGAAGATGGTTAACGTCACTAGTCACTAGGGAAATGCAAATCCATACCACAATGAGGTACTTCACACCAACTAGGATGGCTACAATCAAAACTAAACAGAAAAGGACAGAGTGTTGGCAAAGATGTAGAGAAATTGGAAACCGATACATTGCTGGTAGAAATTTAAAATGGTGCAGCCACAGTGGAAAAGTTTGGTGGGTCTCCAAAAAGTTGGATGTAGAATTACTGGATGACCCAACAATCCCACTACCAGGTATAGACCCAAAAGAAGTGAAAACAAGCGCTCAAACAAGGACACATACATGCATGTTCACAGCAATACTACTCGGGATAGCCAAGAGTAGAAAGAAGCTACTATCAACTTGATGAATGGATGAACAAAATGTGGTATATACATGCAACAGAATATTATTCAGACATAAAAAGGAATGGAATACTGACATATGGATAAACCTTGAAAACCGTATGTTAAATAAAAGAGTCCAGACACAAAAGGCCATATAGTATATGATTCCACTTATATAAAAATGTCCACCACGGGAAAATCCAGAGACAGAAAGCAAATTAGTTATGGACAGAGGCCAGAGGGAGGGGAGATAGCAGAATGACTGCTTAATAAGGATAGGATTTTGAGGGGTTAATGAAAGTTTTCTGAAACTAGATAGTAGTAATGACTGCACAACTAGGTACTAAAGTCACTGAATTGTACACATTAAAATGGTTAAAATAGTGAATTTTATGTTACATGAATTTTGTCTCAAAGTGTCTAAAAGAAAATATAGGTGACTGGCTGGCTCAGTCAGTGGAGCATGCAACTCTTGATCATTGTGAGTTCGAGCCCCACCTTGGGTATAGAGATTACTTAAAAAAAAAATCTTAAAAATTAAAAAAAAAATAGGTAAATTCATAATCTTCACATGAAGAAAGAAGGTCTTTCTAATCATAAGATAAGAGGCAAAAAACATTAAAGAATTGACTATATAAAAATTGAAAATGTCTATTCAGGAAAAATAAGCAAGAAGATAGATGATATGCTGAGAAAAAATGTTCACAACATATAAGACAATCTTTTATAGAGCAATAAAAAAAAGCAAATACCACTCTAATAGCAAATAGTTAAAGAAATTATATAGGAAGTTCATAATGGGTAAAATATAAGTGGCCAATAAGTATGCCAAAAGGTTCAATATATGCAAAATAAAACAACAAATTATTTTCTGCCCATCAGACAAAGATTTTCAAAAATAATATCCAATATTAGTAAGAGGACAAAGAAAAGGTATTCTCATACATTGCAGGCAGGCGTGTAGATTGGTATAATCTTTCTGCAGGGCAATCTGACTATCTCAATTAAACTTACAAATGTTTCAGGCGTGCCTGGGTGGCTCAGTCAGCTAAGCATCTGCCTTCGGCTCAGGTCAGGATCCCAGGGTCCTTGGATCGAGCCCCGAATCAGGCTCCCTACTCAGTGGGAAGTCTATTTCTCCCTCTGCCTCTCCCCATCCCCAGTCCCAAGCTTGTGCTCTCTCTCTCTAATAAATAAATAAAATCTTTTTTAAAAAATTTAAAAAACAGGGCGCCTGGGTGGCTCAGTTGTTGGGTGTCTGCCTTCGGCTCCAGTCATGAACCCAAGGTCCTGGGATAGAGCCCCGCATTGGGCCCTCTGCTCAGTGGGAAGCCTGCTCCTCCCTCTCCCACTCCCTCTGCTTGTGTTCCCTCTCTCACTCTCTGTCAAATAAATAAATAAATCTTTAGAAAAAATATTTTTTTAATTTAGAGAACAAATACTTGAATAATTTTTTCCAAGGTAGCTCTTAATCTTTTTTATATCTGGACTCCTTTAAGAATCTGATGAAAGTAATAGACCCTTTCTTGAGAAAATACACATATACACATAAAATTTTAAGGGGTTCATGGATGCCCTGAAGTCCCTTCATGGGTACACCAAGTTGAGAGTCTCTGACTTACTGTCCAGATTGGAAAAATAAAGTTATGAAATTAATTCAAATCATTTTGTAAGATACAAACAGGCTACAAATTATTTATAGCAGCCAACTAAAAGAATAATGATTTCTTATTTTAGCAGTCAGTGGCAAGTTAGGGACTGAAAGCCAAACAAACCTTTGATCCCAGAACAGAAGAGGCACTACATGCTGGCAGCTTCTCTCCAACTGGTCTGATCAGAAAATTCTGGGCGAATCGTGAATTTTTCAAGATAGCTGCTGTTTCTTCATCCACTTCAACAGTTTCACCTTCCTGAAGGGCAGCAGGAAAAACACACACTTACTAAGAAATGCCACTTTAACCTCAATAAAAGAAATGCAAAGGTTTTATTAGGGAGTGACATTTCAGGACAAAAAGATGATATGATATTCTCTTCTATTCAGACCCTGCTGTTAGTTTCATGCTCATTTCAAAATGCAATTGACCAGTGTCATAATCAGTTTTTCTTTGGTGGCAAAGCAAAAAAAAAAAAAAAAGACTCATTTTTCTCAGAGACAGATGTAGAAAATATAGGAAAAAAAATTTAGTATCACCTTATTCATCATTAAAATGGGGTTTTAAATTAATAGTTAATGTGTATTTCTGTGAGCTCCAGTGTGCCTGGGAACATGAATGCCTTGGGAACCAGGAGTGAGCACAGGAGAGTCTGGGCTATCTAACCCCTGCTCCCTTTAGATAAGCTCTGCATTCACCCCTTCATATACTGGGGTTATGTAAAGTAACATCTAAGACATAGTAAGTTTTGGGTTTTTTTTATTTTTTGAGATTTTCTTTATTCATTTTGAGAGAGAGAGAGAGTGCAAGAGAGAGCATAAGTAGGAGGAGCGGCAGACAGACAGAAAGGGAGAAGCAGACTCCCCAATGAGCAGGGAGCCCAATGTGGGGGCTCAATCCCAGGACCCTGAGATCATGACCTGAGCCAAAGGCAGACTCTTAACTGACTGAGCCACCCAGGTACCCCAAATATTGTTGTTTGTTTTGTTGGTTTTTTGTTTTAAAGATTTTTTATTTATTTATTGGACAGACAGAGATCACCAGTAGGCAGAGAGACAGGCAGAGAGAGGGGAAGGGAACCAGGCTCCCTGCCAAGCAGAGAGCCTGATGCGGGGCTCAATCCCAGGACCCTGAGACCATGACCTGAGCCGAAGGCAGAGGCTTTAACCCACTGAGCCACCCAGGCGCCCCCCCAAATATTGTTTTTTTTTTAATAAGATATTCCTTTTAAAAAGAATTCTGCTCTTAAAAATGTTTTTGGTTTTTTTTTTTTGGTGTTGGTGGGTTTTTTTTGAGAGCCACTGTATCAGAGCAATGGGTTCAAAGGCCTTTCCCACTTTGATTCTGTGACTCTCCAAAGCAGGCAGTACATCAAGGGGCAGCAGATCAGTGGAAAAGCATCAATAGCTCCACTGCACCAGGGGGTAGTTAAGAACTTTGAAGGTGCTACTTGGACCAAAAAAATCAGAGGTGGAAAACAGTAAATCCTTCTACCTTTGGAACAATCATGCTTGTATCTTCTATTTACTGTACCCAGTGCATACCCAGGTTCTGCTATATTATTACTAATCTTTATTAAAATTTTATTCTTTAGGTAATCTCTACACCCAACATGGGGCTGGGACTTACAACCCGGAGATGAATAGTCATATGCTCTACTAAGTCAACAGGCACCCCTATGTTATTGCTAATCTTACAGAAATTCCACACAGTAGGTATTATTATACTACTCTTGCAACATAGCAAACTATATCTCGAGGTAGGACTTATTCAAGTTTATCCAAGTAATAAATAATGGAGCCAGAATTTGAACCCAGGTGTCAGATGCCAAAGCCTATACTTTTCCATATTGAGGGAATAAAGACGGCCCTGCAAAGAGTAGTAGAAATATCAATGTGTTGTCATTAAATACTAAGAGTTCCTTCATTCGATGATACAAGTGAACCACTGAAATACTGTTGCACAATATTTCTATTCTTTTCCATCCCACTTCTCTGTAATTCCATTAATCTGATGTCTGATGGATGCTTTCTATAAAAGATTTTCGTGGGTGTGATAGTGATACTGTAGTTATGTAGGAGAATATTCTTAGGAGATGCATGTTGAAATATTAAGGGTAAAATGTCACGATGTCTGCTTTTAACGGTTCAGCGAAAGCATACATACACACACGCACATGTGCCAACACCAGGAAAGTGAGAAGCAATGCAAGGTTAAGAAAGGGTACCTGGAGGGCACCTGGGTGGCTCAGTGGCTTAAGCCTCTGCCTTCGGCTTAGGTCATGATCTCAGGGTCCTGGGATCAAGGTCCACATCAGGCTCTCTGCTCAGCAGGAAGCCTGCTTCCCCCTCTCTCTCTTCCTGCCTCTCTGCCTACTTGTGATCTCTGTCTGTCCAATAAATAAATAAATAATCTTAAAAAAACAAAAACAAAAAACAAAAAAACAAAACAACAATATTTGGGGTACCTGGGTGGCTCAGTCAGTTAGGTGTCTGCCTTTGGCTCAGGTCATGATCTCAGGGTCCTGGGCTCAAGGTCTGCATCAGGCTCTCTGCTCATCAGGGAGCCTGCTTCCCCCTCTCTCTTTGCCTGCCTCTCTGCCTACTTGTGATATCTCTCTCTCTGTCAAATAAATAAATAAAATCTTAAAAATAAAAAAAAAAGAAAGAAAGGGTACCTAGAGCAAAAATAAGAGTAGAAAGAATGTCCAAAATTACGGAATTTTTTATTTACCTTAAATGTGAAATTTGCATCAAATATCAGTTCTTTTTCGTGGCCTGTGATTCCTCCATTGTAAATCACTTGGCATCTTTCAGCTGGTCCCGTCTTAGGGAGTTTGAAGAGGCGAAATGTTGCAGAAACAAAATGACAGTCACCTAAAACAGAATTCACCCATGGTTCAGCTCCAGCACCAAATGGCTATTGGTTTGCTTAGCAGATGAAGAGCACACATCATAAAGGTGATTTTCTTCTTTGCATGCCATCGGTTATCTTTCTGGCAGCTCACTTCATTTACTGAATAACTGAAGTACTTTATTAAATACCAAACTCTGGGAGGTTGCTATTGAACAGAAGACAAGATGGATGTTTCCAGATAACCCAAAGTCTCCTTCAATGACAGCCATTCAGTACACACTTGCTAAACACCACATTTGAAAAAACAAACAAAACCCCACCACATTTGAACCCTTCAAGGAGCAGTTTTAACATTCCCCGCTGCTCTTTCTTACCGATCACTCTTTCTAATTCCTTGTTTTGAGCTTTAATGAGATTGGCAGTGACCAGACGCGGAGTGCAGAAACCAATTTTTTGGGCAAGGATGGCAAGGTCCTTCCAGTACAAAGCACCACCCAGGCACTCGCCTAAAAAAAAAGAAAAATCACAGACCACAACTAGGATTTCAAGAAACTACCCCGCTATAAAATTATCAGGCATGGTATTAGTTGGGGTTCCTGGCTGCCTCAGCTGGAAGAGCATGCAGCTCTTGACCTCAAGGTCGTGAGTTTGAGCCCCACATTGAGTGTAGAGATTACTTAAATACGCAAACTTAAAAAAAAAAAAAAATTACGGTGTTAGTTAAAATATATATCCTAGAAACAGAAAAGGGACCTGAGTGTCCCCCCCAAGACCTAGAAAGTCACAGTTAAAATGGAATATGCTAGCTGATGGCCTCTGGAAACCATTTTTCAAGACAGTCACTAATGTGCTGGTTCCATCCAGCTGCAATCATATTTCTGGATGGATTAGGCTACCTTCCGAAAAGTACTACGCTGTGTGAGTAAAAAATATAAAGGATAATTTACAAAGTTGCCTATTAGCTCCAGATTATCATTAACCTGCTACTAGAACAATAACTACTATTAATAGTCATAAGGCAATTTAAAGTTTTTAAAATTTATTATATCAACAAATTAGAAACAACCCAAGTGATTACCCACAGAGAAATGGTCAAATAAATGATGGCATAGCTGTACAATTCAGTTGTAGAATACACACACGCAAAACACATTTTTAGAGATTCTAGGCTTAGGAAACATGCCAAATAAAATTAGGATACTAAATTCTACATATAGCATGCTCCAAATTTTATTTTACACACACACATACCCTACAAGGATCTATACTAAAATGTTAAAGAGGTTATTGCCAGGTTACATGGTAAGTAGTAATTTTTTTTCTTTTTCTTTTTGTATTTTCCAACATTTTAACAATATTCATTTATTACTGTATGACAGGAAAAAAGTTAACAGAACTTATTCTAAAAGTAAGACAGTTTGTTTTTTTTTTAATGGGATTCTTCTTTTTTTTTTAAGATTTTATTTATTTATTTGACAGACAGAGATCACAAGTAGGCAGAGAGGCAGGCAGAGAGAGGGGGGGGGAAGCAGGCTCCCCGCTGAGCAGAGAGCCCGATGCAGGGCTCGATCCCAGGACCCTGGGATCATGACCTGAGCCGAAGGCAGAGGCTTTAACCCACTGAGCAACCCAGGCACCCCTCTTTTTTTCTTTTTTTAGTAATCTCTATACCTACCATGGGGCTTGAACTCATAGCCCTGAGATCAAGAGTCACATGCTCCACTGAAAGAGCTCACCAGGTGCCCCTAAAATTAAGAACTTTTGATTTCACAGTCAGACTGACCACAGGCATGCATTCGTCTCCTCAACTTCCAGAGACTCCATTTAAGTGATGATAAGGGAATAAATAACATAGTAACACTGAGAACAGAAGAAGATGAAGGGGTTTCAGTCCCCAAAGGGCTGCCATGCTACAGTTTTCAAAGTATTTTTCATATCCACTATCTCATTTAATCTTCATAATAGCCCAATAAGGAAGATTGTATTATTCTCTGCATTTTACAATTTGGAAAACAATGACTCAAAGAGACTAATTCAACTGTCCAAGGTCATACCACTCTTGAGTGGCAGAGGAGAAAGGGGACAGAAGGCACCACACCTAGTCCCACGTGTTCCCACATCACAAAGCCTCCTCCTGGATATTAGCAACTGGAGTTCTGCACATGAACAAGGGTCTGCCATAAAACAAAACAAAGCAACACTTACCCCATAAAATTCTGTGTGTCCTGATTTCTTCTGGCAATTCAAGGTTAGCATAGACGTCACTGAAATACAGCTCCCCACCATGCTGAAGGAGCAGTATTAGTCCAAACAAGGTTAAAGATGACATTAGTCCCAGATAGCAAAGAAACGATTGAGGAGATAAAATCAATTTTATAAAAACCAACAGAAGTACTGAGGTGACCCTTGGTGAACAAATCACAGCTGTCTTGCTAGTTACAAGCAATAGATGTGTGCCAAGACTTTTTTTCAGTGCCCTACAGACAATAAAATGGCTTTCCAAGAGTGTTTCTCTCCTAAATAAAGATACTGAGGTGCTGAAAATTTTAGCCAGTCCGAACCAAATGCAGTCCTAGGTGGTTGTATAACTAATAAAAATAAATAGTATTCCTGAATTCTTCTCCCTTAAAAATCATACTTTCAGGGGCACCTAGGTGGCTCAGTGGGTTAAAGCCTCTGCCTTTGGCTCAGGTCATAATCCCAGGGTCCTGGGATCAAACCCCACATCGGGCTCTCTGCTCAGCAAGGAGCCTGCTTCCCCCTCCCTCTCTCTGCCTACTTGTGTGATCTCTGTCGTCAAATAAATAAATAAAATCTTTTAAAAAAATCATACTTTTAGGGTGCCTGGGTGGCTCAGTCATTTAGCATCTGCCTTCTGCTCGGGTCATGATCCTGGGGCCTTGGGAGTCCTGGGATCAAGTCCCGCATCAGGTTCCCTGCTTGCTGGGGGGCCTGCTTCTCTCTCTACCTCTCCCCTGCTTGTGTTCTGCTGTATCTGTCAAATAAATACATAAAATCTAAAAAAAAAAAAACCACTTTTATAATGGTATTCATTTTTATAATAATAATTATATTTTTTATAATTAGGAATCAGGAATTTTAAGACTGTATTTAGCTAGTTTCAAGGGCTCAGAATCTAGACTGTACTATAACATCTTCACCTTTTAGAAGTACATTTTGATGAAGATAGTGAGCTGGCCCATAAGATGACGTATTAAATAAGACTTTATTAAATCATTCCTACATATTCTTATTTGAGCTCTACAGCACGCTCTGTAAACCAAAAATCTCAGAATCTTATATCTTCTATCACAAAGATACACATCTCATGATATATGTGGAGGGCATGGAACTCCTGCAAGTCTTCCTTTTAAAAAGTCGTTAATGTAGAAGTTCCATCTTTTCTATCCCCAAAGATGTGAAATCCTGATAGAGATGAAATAAGCAGCCCTCAGAAACATTACACAAGCTGGAAGAGTCTATCCACAGCAATCTTCTGGAGTCAGTCCAGAAGTCCCTGCGATTCTACGGATGCTATCCCAGGACCATGAGCAGCAGGGAACAAGAGAAGAGACCGCCATAAGGCAACTATTTTATGGCATCCAGTGACAATCGGGACTCTTGGATTTATTAGCTTTTATGACATGAGAGGAAAATGAATCCACGTCTGGGGCATCCTTCCACGCCTCTTTTGCCGTCCCTTTTTAATGTAGTGAATAAATGGCAAGACTGGAACTCTCAGCTCAAGGGGACAAGAACAGGTCAGATTGGGATGCCTGGGTGGCTCAGTTGGTTGGGTGGCTGCCTTCAGCTCAGGTCATGATCCTGGAGTCCCGGGATGGGGTCCCGCATTGGGCTCCCTGCTCGGTGGGGAGTCTGCTTCTCCCTCTGACCCTCCCACTTCTCATGCTCTCTTTCTCTCATTCTCTCTCTCTCAAATAAATAAATAAAATCTTAAAAAAAAAAAAAAAGAACAGGTCAGATCCCATCTACTCTTACTGACATGGAAAGACCACTTGCCTCACTTCTCTTACCTTTAGCACTCGGTACGCCTCCTGCAGCACGGGTTGCTTATTAGGCACAAGGTTAATGACACAATTTGATCTAAAAAAAAAAAAAAAAAAAAACCCAAGCAGATGGAATGTCAGGCAAATTCACACACTATTCAGAGTGCCTCAATTCCTTTCGTCCCTAAAGATGTCTTCCATCATTTCCCAAAGCTACACCATTCTTCCTGCCTCCCTCCTCTCTTCCCCACACTCCACTTTCTCCTCAAGAAAAAGGAGATGGACGGAGTGTTTAAAATCGCAATAAATTGTTAGCCAATTTGTGTGGGCAGGGAAAAAAAAGTCAGGCACACCCCCGATTTGTGTCTGCACTGATGGTTACCACACAACGGTGAGAAGGCTGGTTCCTGATGCCTCCTGCACCACGCATGTCTTAGGCCACATGTAAATTGGCAAAATCCGTCCAAAGCAGCTTCATTAAGGCTGTCACCCGGGCATGATCTGACAACAACTCAAAGGAAAGGGAGGAACACAGACTCCTACACTTTGCTGCGACAATAAAACTGGGGATAACATGGTGTGTGTTGTATGAGCAGACTCAGTGGTCCTGCTGTCGTTCTTTTGGACTCATCTGTTCACGGGGAAGTTTACAATCAGTTCTCTCCTGGGCTACTGTGTTCTAAGACCGGTGGGCTACAAGGGCCTGAGAGCAGCTCCCCTCCCTTTATTAAGGCAGACTTAACACCCTAAGTGAGAGTCAGTTGGGCAAAGAGTGGTGACATTTGTGTTCAACAAGAAATGGGCTATATTCACAAAAATAAGGGTATAGACCTACATAACAATATCATAACTCTCATTCTTGATTCCAGTCTCCTCCAAATTCTCTATGTAGCCATGAAGAAAAGTCACATTGGGTGTCTGGAAGCCATATTTTTCCATGTGATATTCAATATACTTCTTAGCCACTTCTACCTAAAAAAAACAAATATATATATATATATATATATGAATTTGATAATAATTTTTTAAATATGCTACTTTTTTACTAAAACTTTCCTATTACAAATGGAATATTCGTAATATATTTTTGGAAAAGTGTACAAGGTTCCTCTGGGCATGTAGGATAAATTTCAGTCTGAAATAACTCAATGAGAAATAAAGTCCCTGCTCAATACCTGGGTTTTTGTTTAGTTTTGTTCTGTTTTGTTGTAATTAAGTAGGCTCCACACCCAATGTGGGGCTTGAACTCCTGACCCAGAGAGCAAGGGTCACATGTTCTATTGCCTGAGCTTGCCAGGTGCCCCTTGATACATGGATCTTGCTTGAGTAAACTCTTCACTCAGTAACAAAATCCTACAAGACAGATGGCAGAGAACTAAAGGAAAAACCAGACTCCTTGGGGCCATCATGATATTCATATATGAGGTCAAACCTCTGAGTCTGTTCTCCCAGAAGAGCCCCTAACTGTCAAAGTTCTCAGCCTTCAGGGCGGGAAGCACTAGTGGCACAAATGAGCTTTGCATTCAGCAGCCTTCTTAGATTACCCTTGAAGAGTCACAAAGGAAACAACTTTATCTTTAAAAGAATGCCTTTGAGAAGTTTTTCCTCCTTGTCATCCAGATCACTGCCTCACCTGACTTTCCGTCATGTCTATCCCAGTGACATGTCCTGTCTCACCAACCAGCTGACTCAGGACATAGCAATCTCTCCCACTTCCACTGCCTAGGTCCAAAATCCAGCAGTTCTCCAGACACTCAGGGATGACCAGACCACAGCCATAATACCTGGGAAACAGAAAACACAGCCATGTACACATATTTTCCCCCTAGAGACTAGAATATGTAGAATCGCTAAATCTTACAAATCCTTCCTTCCTACCTCTCTCCTTCTTTTCTGTCCCTCCTTGCTTCCATCATTCACTGGATTTCTATTTAGGTGTTTCTTTTCCCCCACTAACCTGGAAGCTCCATGAAAACTGGAACTCTGGGGGCACCTGGGTGGCTCAGTGGGTTAAAGCCTCTGCCTTCGGCTCAGGTCATGATCCCAGCCAGGGTCCTGGGATCGAGCCCTGCACTGGGCTCTCTGCTCGGCAGGGAGCCTGCTTCCCTTCCTCTCTCTCTGCCTGCCTCTCTGCCTGTCAAATAAAATAAATAAAATCTTAAAAAAAAAAAAAAAGAAAGAAAACTAGGACTCTGTCTGCTTTGCTTATCATTGTCACCATTGTTGGACACTGTAGCAGGTACTAAGACAAACAAGCCATTTACAATATTTGTTGAATAAACAGTTAGTGAGGCATTATAGCTGAACATCTACTACGGGTCCAGAACTATGCATTTACTGGAGAAGAAATGTGACACAAGATTTCTGTTCCCTGGGGGTATTTAACTGGGGAGGTAAAGCATGAGCACAGAAAACATTTCCCATGATCTACTGCACAGGCAGCAGGTGCTATAGTAGTTTAGGGAAGAGGGTGCTCAAGGATAGGGAAGGCTTCACATTGTAGTAGGACATCAGTGACATGTTGAAAGGGCAGGAGTTGGAAGGTAGAAAGGAGAGGGAAGGTGTTACAGACCAGTAACTGCATGGGAGGCAGGAGGGAGGGAAAGGTCTGGCTAGAGTAGTGTAGTACATCGGAGGGAGCCAGGGTTGGTTAGGAAGTGGGGGCCAGACTGCACAGCCTTGAATGTCAAGTCCAAAGTGTATGAATGTATCCCGAGTAAAGGGGGATGGGGTGGGAAGGGCGGTCATTAGAAGTTTTTAAACAGGGCTATAAGATGATCGGTGCTGTCCTTTACCAGTTTTTTTTTCTTAAGATTATTTATTTACTTGTCAGAGAGACAGAGAGAAAGAATACAAGGGAGAGCAGCAGACAGAGGGAGAAGCAGGTTCCCTGATGAGCAAGGAGCCCAATATGGGACTGGATCCCAGGACCTTCAGATCATGACCTAAGCCACAGGCAGACGCTTAGCCGACTGAATCAACCAGGTGTCCCATTTGCTTTTCCAGTTTTACGATAGGCTAGGCAAACTCGATGGATTGGAGAAAATGGGTTAATTCCCTAGTGACTGCATCACTATCTTTTGAAAACCTGCTGTCTAGAGTCTCCAGGATGGGGGGATGGGGGGGGAGCAGCACAGGGCACTTTACCTCGAGGATACTTCTTCATGTACATTCCTCAAGGCTTCCCGGATATGCCTGGGGACCAGCCTGGCTGCAGTGACACAGGCACTGGTCTGGAGGTCCGCTGATTTCTTCAGCACCTGCCCATAGTAGGTCTAACCAGAGGCCAAGGGCAGGTAGGGGTGGGGAGAGAGAAGAGCTAGAACTGTTATCCACAGGCAAAGTCTCCCTTAGCCACCCATCCAGGCCTGGCTAGGCTTTCCCCCTGCAAAGCTTTAAGCCCAGATTTTGCCCTGCACCCCTCTCCCGTCTTCTCCTTGATCCTGTGGGGCAAAGGCCCAAGCCGGCTGGGCTTCCAAAGGCCTAGCGCTCCCACTCAATCGAGGCTCCTCCTTGGCCCTTCCAGGCCCTTCTGCTGGCACCTGCACGTCTTTCCGTATCTCCGCGGCGCGGGGGGCAGCCACTGCCAGGAGGAGAAAAAAGGAAGCTGAAAGGTGAAGGTGCTGAGCCCCTGCAAGGGGAAAAGTAGAGGGCTGGTTAAAAGGCAGGCTGGGAGCGCTAGTGGTGGTGATTGGCAGGGATAGTGACTGCAGGTCACCACCTACCTAGAGGGTCCCCAGCCTCCCTCCCCGC
>PISX010014417.1:0-24483 GCA_004024625.1 Mellivora capensis
AGGAGGAGGAGGAGGAGGAGGAGGAGAATGGTAAAGAATGGTAAAAGGTAACATCATAGATCTGCAACCAGATCCCATAAAGCTTTAAAGGCATGGTAAAGATTATGGATTTTGATCTATGTGTGTTGGGAAGCCATTAAGGTATTTTGAGCAAAATTTTTCTAATTTACAATTTTAAAAGATCATTCTGACTATTGGGTATACAACAGATGGTTAGTGGAGGAATAAAATTAAGAGGCCAATCCAGTGAGGCTAGGAACAGATATGGAGACTTGTATGCAAAGGAAAATATCAAGGATAAAAGGGAACAACAGGAAATCCTGATATATAAGAATCCAAACGAATATCTGGAGCTTCAGAGGAGACATCTTTAGTATAAAAGAGTGAAAGATTAATAGTCTAAAAGCAATATTGGGGTTAGGAGGATGTGAAATACACTTCTAGAAAGTGGGGTGAGAATAACAACTTCTGTCAAGCAAAAGGCAGCAGAAGAGAAGTCTCAACTGAGAAATGGGTGTCAGATAAGATAGGAATTATTGGAACAAAAAATAAATATTTTCAGTTAAAAAGCTGGTAATGGGGGCGCCTGGGAGGCTCAGTGGGTTAAGCCTCTGCCTTCAGCTCAGGTCATGATCTCAGGGTCCTGGGATCGAGCTCCACATCGATCTCTGCATCGGGCCCTCTGCTCAGTGGGGAGCCTGCTTCCCCCTCTCTCTCTGCCTACTTGTGATCTCTGTCTGTCAAATAAATAAGTAAAATCTTTTTTAAAAAGCTGGTAACATAAAATGGCTTATTTTCTGTGAACAGGAATTCCTGAGAGAAATGAGGGAAAACTTACGAAGAATGGGAGGATAAAGTCTAGAAAAAAGCACAGTATGGGACAAAGGTAAAAAGTCAGGGGAGAATTAGGGGTACCTGGTTGGTGCAGTTGGCTAAGCATCTGACTCCTGATTTTGGCTCAGGTCCTGATCTCATGGCTTGTGAGGTAGAGCCCTGCATCAGGCTCCATATCATTGAATCTGCTTGGATATTCTCTCCCTCTGTCCCTTCCCCCATGCATGCTTTCTTTCTCTTTCTCTCTCTCAAATAAATAAATCTTAAAAAAAAAAGAAGTGAGGGGAGGATAAATAATAACACAAGAAACTACAATTAGGCCATTGACCAGGGGTGACACAGAGGTAAGCCCTGTAGAACATATGGCTTCACATGTCTACACAGAAGTTTATCATGAGGCTTTGATATCTGGTAGCCATTCCAAACATACTAATATCATTGGCTGATTTAACTTTTATAGTCTTCCTGGAAAAACAAAACACTAGAACAAATAAACGGGCAATCAGACTAATTCATTTCCAAAGCCCTCACCGAGTGGTGGAAACAGTAACAGTGCTTGGCAAGTGGGATAATGCAGCGCTCATTCGATAGAACTGACCACAGGCTCAATTCTAGTTTATGATGTCAGATGTGTCATCCAAGTGAAAAACAATAACTGAGCTTAGAATGGTTGCAAATAATAGCAAGTAGTTATAAAATCCTATATATAAAATGAGCATGCAGGAGACAATAATATTGGAAAAATGATAAAGAAAAATAGAGTGAGATAGCTACATGAGGTGAGCATTAAAGTACAAAGCAGTTTTCATGAAGTAAAGGAGTGGGTAATGACCTGGAAGCAGCAAGGAAGGAATTGAAGGGTGGCTTCCACTTGAACTGTTAGCTGAGGAAGTAGTTTCCTCATGAAATAGCCAATTTAAGGTAAGCAGAAAAAAAAATGGAAAGAGAGTATTTTGTTTTTTTCTTTCCTATGACTGTCAGCACTTGGTCCTGTATCAGGGCTCTTTATGTATATGCACACGTAACTTACTTTCCTTTTTAGCTTCTGAGTACTAGGGGCATACTATGTTTAGCTCTGTATCCTGCATATATTAAGAAAAATGATTGCTGTTTGTTTTTGTTTCAACTGATTCATCAATGATAGAAAATTTTGTTCAGGGCATTTATGTCTACCATAGAACAGGGAGGGAAGACTACCAGTTTATGAGTACAACTTAACCCATAGTGAATTTTATTAACCCACAGAAAAAATACCAAGGGGTGACTCAGTTTGTGGTTGTATTTACAGGAATGCCTCCACAGATTTAAAAGCCATTAATAATAATAAGCTAAATTTTTCCAAGATGTGGATGGAAGTTGAGTATATTATCTAATGTAAAATATTATTCTAGAACATTCAAATATTTTTTAAGAAGGAAAATCTCTTTAAAAAAGATTTTACTTATTTATTTGCAAGAAAGAGAGAGAGAGAGAGAGAGAGAGAATACAAGCAGGAGGAATAGCATGCCAAGGGAAAAGCAGGCTACCCACTGAACAAGGAGATCAACGTGGAACTCAATCCCAGGATCAGGACCCTGGGATCATGACCTGAGCCAAAGGCAGAGGCTTAACTGACTGAGCCACTCTGGCATCCCTCAAATATTCTTTTTTTTTTTTTCATCTCTTTGACATTTTTTAAATTTAATTTTATTTTTTCAGTGTTCCAAGATTCACTGTTGTTGTTTTTTTAAGATTTTATTTATTTGACAGACAGAGATCACAAGTAGGCAGAGGCAGGCAGAAAGAGAGGGGGAAGCAGGCTCCCCGCTAAGCAGAGAGCCCAATGCGGGGCTCCATCCCAGGGTCCTGGGACCATGACATGAGCCGAAGGCAGAGGCTTTAACTCACTGAGCCACCCAGGCACTCCCCAAGATTCATTGTTTATGCACCACACCCAGTGCTCCATGCAATACATACCCTCCCTAATATCCACCAAATATTCTTATAATAAGAAAAAGAGGGTAAGAATTACTGTATTTACAAGATTTAGGTAAGAATTTGACTATTTTAAAAGCAATTCTTTTAAAAAAAATTTTAGAGGGGGAGGGTCAGAGGGCGAGAAAGAATATTAAGCAGGCTCCTTGCCCAGCATAAGCCCGTGCAGGGCTCAATCTCATGACCCCTGAGATCATGACTGAAGACAAAATCAAGAGTTGGATGCTTAACTGACTGAGTCACCCAGGTGCCCCTAAAAGCAGTTCTAAGAAAAATCTTTTTTTTAATGTAAAGGCTTATTTCTTCATTTTACTTTCTTTTATTTTTTTTATTATTATTTTTTTTAATTTTCAAAAGTTTAGTCAAAGTAACATAAAGTTTTAAAAAAAAGAACTTAAAGGGGCACCGGGGTGAATCAGTGGGTTAAGCCTCTGCCTTCGGCTTAGGTCGTGATCTCAGGGTCCTGGGATCAAGCCCCACATCATGTTCTCTATTCAGCAAGGAGCCTGCTTCCCCCTCTCTCTGCCTGCCTCTCTGCCTACTTGTGATCTCTGTCAAATAAATAAATAAAATCTTTTAAAAAAGAACTTAAAGTCTTATAATGAAAATCAGAAAACCCTTACCTCAATGTACTCATCTTGTCCAGCAAGTCTTAATTATTTTTAATTCTCTTAGGTGATATTACTAAATTTCTAAATAATATGCTTATACTGCTATTCATTTCACACATAACCAATCTTTTTTATAATGATTTACCTCATTTATGCAACCTTTCCTCCATCCTCCAATACAATTATAACAATATTTTTAGTTCAATCAATAATCATCATTATAAATGACTATATAAATGCATCTAGCCTCCTGACCCAGTCTAGACTAGTTCCTCTCCAGGTTTACTTGCTGCATAGCTTTCATTTTAGGACTTTTGTTCACTTATTTCCCCTGTTGGTCTTTCTTTTCTGGATCCAACATCCTTGTCTTTTACATTCTATTCTTTTGGGTTTTTTTTTTATTTCTATTTTTTTAAATTTCATTTCCTTTTTTTTTAAGATTTTATTTATTTGACAGACAGAAATCACAAGTAGGCAGAGAGGCAGGCAGAGAGAGAGGAGGAAGCAGGCTCCCCACTGAGCAGAGAGCCCGATGCGGGGCTCTATCCCAGAACCCCGGGATCATGACCCGAGCTGAAGGTAGAGGCTCTAACCCACTGAGCCACCCAGGCGCCCCTTAATTTCATTTCTTTTCAGCGTAACAGAATTCATAGTTTTACACCACACCCAGTGCTCCATGCAATGCGTGCCCTCCACAATACCCACCACCTGGCTCCCCCAACCTCCCACGCCCCTCCCCTTCAAAACCCTCAGGTTGTTTTTCAGAGTCCATAGTCTCTCATGGTTCATCTCCCCCCCAATTTCCCTCAACCCCCTTCTCCTCTCCATCTCCCCATGTCCTCCGTGTTATTTGTTATGCTCCGCAAATAAGTGAAAACATATGAACGTTGACTCTCTCTGCTTGACTTACATTCTATTCTTTTGTTTTAATAGAACATATCTTTCAGTATCTTCCTAAGGTGGAGTGCATGGGAAATTTCTGAGATCTTAGAGGTCTGAAAATGGCTACTGTATCTTTTTATTTAATTGCTACTTTGGCTAGGCACAAGATTCTAGGTTGAAAAGTATTTGGCCTTCAGATTTATGAGATTTACTACTCTGCTGTTTTCCATCATCCAGTATACTTGAGATGTCTGATGCCATTCTGTAACTATTCCTTTGCAAAAAAAAAGAAAAAGAAAAAGAAAAGAAAAGAAAAAAAAAACAAAAACAAAACCCACACACTTATTTCAAGAATCTTTTTAAACTATCATTTCATCTCTGCTTTTCTGAAATTTCATGATGATGTGGCTTTATGTGGGCCTATGAAATCACTTTCAATCTGGAGGCTTATGTATTTATGTTTATAAAAATGTCTTGTATTAGTTCCTTGTTAATTTCCTTCATTCCTTTTTCTCTGTTCACTCACTCTGCAGCTTCTGTGTTGGCTTATTTCCTGGATTCATCCCTAAGTCTCTTACCTTTTCTTTTATATTCTCAGTTTTGTTTTGTTTTGTTTTTTCATTTTGCTCTACTTTTGGGAAATTTTCCTCAGTTTATTTTCCCATCTCCCTATTAATTTTTTTATTTTGCCCTTTCTTTTTAATTTCAAGAGCTCTTCCTTATTCTCTGATTTCCTATATTTTTTTGTGTTTACTTGAGTAAATTTATTCAAAATTCTCCCAAACCGTATATATTTTTGGCAACATGATTTGTCAAAATCTGCAAGAGACTATTAAAATATGTACTATTGTTTTGATTTTATTGAGATCTTGAATTTCTGAGAGTTTAGACCTTGTGTTTCCCAGCTTTATTGCTTGGTGTATAAAGTGGCCTAATTGTAGCTTATTTGTGCATTGTATATTTCATCATGCTATAGCAGATCTGACCAATTTAAGGCTTATGTTTGTAAGTTACATTTTAACTGATATTAATAGTGGCACTTTTAAATTTTTGTTTGATTTTTATGTGACTGATTTTGTAGCAAATGCCTATCTCTTTATTTTAATAGTCTTTGTTATTTTATTTTAGATATTAACTTTTGAATTTAAGGTACTCTGAGACTATTTTTCTGGCTATTTTGTTGAGCCATTTTGATGAGATACAATAGAATGTAAAAGAGTCTTCTATTGTCCAAAGGCAATCTGACTTCCTTTAATATTAGTATCTTATTGTTTTGTGGATATATTTACAAATATAAAAGATAGAATATTCTTTAATTCCCTAAATTATCCCTGTTTCTTCCACGATGAGTTTTTACAAAAAAATCTTTGCTTTTTCTCTTTCACATTGCAAACTTCACTTTGATACTCCTTGATATGCCAAAATTATTTGACAACATAAAAGATGTATGTATGCTAAATGTATCTGAGCTGAGCTTGTTGACTGGTTGAAGACTTAAGATCAATTGGAAGCAGGTAATTTTTTATGGGGTACTTCAAAATGTACATATGTAATGGTCTTTATTCTGGAGACATTCAGCTTCTTTATAAACTTCTGCCATTCTTCTCAAAAGTATACATTTGGCTGCAGACATTTTATGTGTTGAGCAGGCTCTGAGATCTTGACTCCTCTGTACACAGATTTTAACCAATATCCCTAGCTGCTTTATTCTCTGCTATATCAAGCACCTCCAAACCTGAGTTTCTTTAGGGTTCTATCTTACTCTAGCTTAATAGATTAGTTCTTATTCTCTCTTTCCACATTTATTCTTCTAAAAAATGTACTAAAATCTCTCATCTGACTGAAATCCATTCTCCAGTTTCCCTGTTGCTTATTTATACCTATTTTACTTCTTTACTCTCATTTTAGTGGGATTGTCAGAGGAAGCAGTGATACACATGTAGTTGATCCTCAGAAGCCCACAGTTCATCTATTTTTCAGAATGCAATTATAAGGTAGTAATTTGTCTTCATTTGTAAGGGAGGCTTTTCCCCCCATCTATTCCTTCTTTTCCTTTCATTTATAATCTCTCCCCTAACATTTTATCTACTCTCCAATCATAGTACAACTCAGAAATAAATTTTTAAATCACTTATACTAGTTTTAAATCTATTCTAGCTTTATAAATCAAATAAGGTTTAATGTTTCTCTAAAGTAGGAAAAAACCAAACTGAGTTTAGTTATCAATTAGATAGCAATTTAATTGGTATAGATTAATTTGCTATAGATAAATTAGATACCAATATTTCTTATTTCAAAGCACTTCATTTTTTCTGTGGGTCAGCAGTTCTCAGTGTTGGTTCCTTCACATTGTAAAATTATAGAAAAAGTAGAGCAACCTCACATTAAAGATCCATTGTTCTGTGTTCCGTAGCTTTTGTTTTCTTTTTCCAAATCTCAAAATTGTATCCTTTTAGATAATTTTTTCTTTCTTTTAATTTCTTTTCAGCATAACAGAATTCATAGTTTTTGCACCACACCCAGTGCGCCATTAAATGCATGCCCTCCCCAATACCCACCACCTGGCTCCCCCAACCTCCCACCTCCCGCCCCTTCAAAACTCCCGGGTTGTTTTTCGGAGTCCATAGTCTCTCATGGCTCATCTGCCCCTCCAATTTCCCTCAACTCCCTTCTCCTCTCAATCTCCCCATGTCCTCCATGTTATTTGTTATGCTCCGCAAATAAGTGAAACCATATGATAATTGACTCTCTCTGCTTGACTTATTTCACTCAGCATAATCTCTTCCAGTCCCGTCCATGTTGCTACAAAAGTTAGGTATTCATCCTTTCTGATGGAAGCAACATACTCCATAGTGTATATGGACCATATCTTCCTTATCCATTCGTCCGTTGAAGGGCATTTTGATTCTTTCCACAGCTTGGCGACCGTGGCCATTGCTGCTATAAACATTGGTCGAGTTTCATTCTTCTACATGTTTCTACATATGTTTCATTCTTCTACATATGGCTGTCCAATTTTCCCAGCACCGTTTATTGAAGAGACTGTCTTTTTTTCCACTGTATATTTTTTCCTGCTTTGTTGAAGATTATTTGACCGTAGAGTTGAGGGTCCATATCTGGGCTCTCTACTCTGTTCCACTGGCCTATGTGTCTGTTTTTATGCCAGTACCATGTTGTCTTGGTGATCACAGCTTTGTAGTAAAGCTTGAAATCAGGTAATGTGATGCCACCAGTTTTATTTTTGTTTTTCAACATTTCCTTAGCAATTCGGGGTCTCTTCTGATTCCATACAAATTTTAGGATTATTTGCTCCAGCTCTTTGAAAAATGCTGGTGGAATTTTGATCGGAATGGCATTAAAAGTATAGATTGCTCTAGGTAGTATAGACATTTTAACAATGTTTATTCTTCTGATCCAAGAGCATGGAATGGTCTTCCATCTTTTTGTGTCTTCAATTTCTTTCATGAGTGTTCTGTAGTTCCTTGAGTACAGATCCTTTACCTCTTGGGTTAGCTTTATTCCCAGGTATCTTACGGTTCTTGGTGCTATAGTAAATGGAATCAATTCTCTAATTTCCCCTTCTGTATTTTCATTGTTAGTGTATAAGAAAGCCACTGATTTCTGTACATTGACTTTGTATCCTGCCATGTTACTGAATTGCTGTATGAGTTCTAGTAGTTTGGGGGTGGAGTCTTTGGGGTTTTCCATATAAAGTATCATGTCATCTGTGAAGAGAGGGAGTTTGGCGTCTTCCTTGCCAATTTTGGATACCTTTTATTTCTCTTTGTTGTCTGATTGCTGTTGCTAGGACTTCTAATACTATGTTGAACAAGAGTGGTGAGAGTGGGCATCCTTGTCGTGTTCCTGATCTCAATGGGAAGGCTGTGAGCTTCTTCCCATTGAGGATGATGTTTTCTGTGGGTCTTTCATAGATAGATTTTATGAAGTTCAGGAATGTTCCCTCTATCCCTATACTTTGAAGTGTTTTAATCAGGAATGGATGCTGTCCTTTTAGGTAATTTAAATGGATTGACAATGGAGAGAGACTAAAGAAAAAGATTGACATCACCATTTTTGAAAAAGAGTTTAAATGATTCTTTTTGTCCCTTTTTTATTTTCAGCATTCCTTGGAATTGGAGAAATGGTCATCATTTTTGACATCAGAAATCTCATATTAATCTATTCTAGTTCTCTCTCTGCCTTCAAACCATTCCTGTACCTCTTCTTAGCCATAAAAAAAGTCCACTACAGTTTTCAAAAGACAAACATAACAGCCTTTCAGATATCTGAAATTAGATAGATCATTCCCTTCAGATATGTGCCCCTTCTCCATTATAGTAGCTAAACTGGAACAGTATGCTTTAAACATGCCTAAACCAGTATAGAATAAAAAGGGCTTATTATCTCACTTGTTCTAGGTAATTTCTTAACTCAGACTCAAATTAATTTGGCTTTTTAAAAAAGATTTTATTTATTTATTTATTTGACAGATAGAGATCATAAGCAGGCAGAGAGGCAGGCAGAGGCAGAGAGGAAGCAGGCTCCCCACTGAGCAGGGAGCCAGATGCGGGGCTAGATCCCAGGACCCTGAGATCATGACCTGAGCTGAAGGCAGTGGCTTTAACCCACTGAGCCACCCAGGCACCCCTAATTTGGCTTTTTGAAAGTTACACCAAATATAAGGCTTATATTAAATTTGTTTTTTCTCTATATCTCAGTGTCCTATTTATAATGGGAAATTATTATTAAGTTTCACTATCAAGGATTAATGTTTTTTTGTATCTATGTATAAGAATTGGTTTGATGCAGCTAATGTTAATCTCTTGTTTTCAGCCTGTTCTCTCAAACTTTAGAAATTCTTTTTGATTCGTAATTCAGGAGATAATCTTCTCCAACATTCATGAAATTGACATTCATTAATGTCAACTTACCAATTTTAATTATTGATGACAACATGTAAGAGGAAAGGATCAAAGATGAACCCCTATGGACTATTCACAGGGACATCCATTCAGGTTGACATTGATTCATCAGTCAATTCTATTTGACTTCAATTAGTCAACCAATGACATCAGCCTAATTGGACTATTTTTTCAACTGTTGTTTCTTCTTCATGAAGAATAAATAAAATAATAAAATGATAAAAAATAAAAGTAGTTAGATGTCTTGACAAAGTCTATGATATTCCCTGGTCTACCAGTCTAGTAAACTTTTAATGCAATTTTTAAGGCAGTTTGGCATAATTTCTTAGTGGATTCATGCTAGATATCAGTGAATAGTATTAATTGCTCATAAAACATCTGTTGAATAATATATTCTAGGAACCTTTCATTTAAATATGTCAGAGTAAGGATATATTTTCTTCCTTCTCTTCTCTGGAACCAAGTAAAAACTATAAGAATAAGGAAAATGGGAGAAAAATCAAACTCCAGTTTTGATGAAATGTGAAAGCATTTTTAACACTGATCCCAAAAAGTAAGGACTTCCAAAGGCAGTAAAAATTGGGTCAGAGTGTAGAAGACACTGAGGATGTCTCTTATTCTGGAATTCAGACCAGAATAGAATTTTAGGAACAGAGTCCTAAAAGATGGGTGGCATAACCTGAGTGAGGAAACAAATGACCCCCATTTTGAAACAAAATCAGTCTTCATACTGGTAGTGAGAACAACCTGAAACATTGTTTGACCACCATATAGTGGCAGAGGAGGTGAAGACTAGAATAATTAAATGATATAATACTACACACACATGCATACACATACAAACACACACTGACACCTCTGCACCATACATAGAAGACTTTCCCATGAGCAAGGAAAACCTGATAGTTAGGAGCATAATCAAAACTACAAAGAGGAGTACTCCTAAGAATTTTATAGATAACAGATGATGCTCAAATTAATTAGTCTCAACTACTCAGTATTGTCCTACTTATTCTCTCAGTCCCTCCCCAAAATGATACTGTCACACATTGCAGGGCTAGTAAAGAATTCCCCGAATGCAACTTCATGTAATAATTGAAAACCAAAAAAAAAAAAAAGGTACTAATATAAAATATGTTGCAAAAAGGGGGGAAATTACCAATAAAGAATTGTGGAACAACATGAAAAAGCAAACATGAAACACATAAAAATATGTCAACAAAGATTATAAAATTAATATAAGGAAAAATAATACTACCACAAAAATGAAGGTGAATAGGCACTGATAAAAATGGTCAGAGACAGAGAAGACAGGCTTGAGAAAAATGAGCAAAGTGAAACAAAATAACAGTTAAAAATTATTAGAGAAAAATAATAGATATGGAAGACAAAGAAAGCTCTATGATTTTATATATATATAAAATTTATATATATATATATATATTTAAATGTATATATAATTCTGTGCTTTTAGGAAGAGAACAGAACACAGATACATTTTAGGAAAGCGTTCTTAGATCTTTCCTAAAACAAAGACTATTGTGAATCTATATGCTCCTTTTCAAACTATTCTTAAAAAAAAATAGAAATGGGAGGAAAATTTCCAAATTCATTCCATGAGGCCAACATTACCCTGATTCCAAAACCAGACAAAACCTGCATTAAAAAAGAGAACTACAGGTCAATATTCCAGATGAACAGGAATGCAAAAATTCTCAAAAAAATACTAGCAAATCAAATCCAACAGTACATTAAAAGGATCATTCACCACAATCAAGTGGAATTTACTCTGGTGCTATAAGGATGGTTTAATATTTGCAAACCAATAAAATGTGATACAACACATTAATAAAAGAAAGGATAAGAACCATGTATTCCTTTCAATAGACGCAAAAAAAGTAACTGACAAAGTACAACATCAATTCATGATAAAATCCCTGAACAAAGTGGAGATAGAGGGAACATATCTCAACATTAATAAAGGCCACATATGAAAAGTCCACAACAAACATCATCCTCAATGGATAAAAACTGAGAGCTTTTCCTCTATGGTCAGGAACAAGACAGGGATGTCCATTCTTGCCACTGTTATTTAACATAGTACTGGAAGTCCTAGCCTCAGCATTTAGACAACAAAAAGAAATAAACCCAAAGACTCCACCAAAAATATCACTGGAGCTGATAAAAGAATTCAGTAAAGATGTAGGATACAAAATCAATATATAAAATCTGTTGTACTTCTATACACCAATAGTGAAGCAGCAGAAAGAGAAATCAAGGAATCAATCCCATTTACAATTGTACCCAAAACCATACTATATATAGGAATAAACCTAACTGAAGAGGTAAAAGATCTGTACTCTGAGAACTATAAAACGATGATGAAAAAAATTGAAGATGACACAAAGAAATGGAAAAATATTACATGTTCATGGATTGGAAGAACAGAATTGTTAAAAGTTGTATACCATCCAAAGCCATCTACACATTTTATGACATCCCTATCAAAATACAAACAGTATTTTTCATAGCGCTAGAACAAACCATCCTAAATTTTATATGGAACCACAAAAGACCCTGAATACCCAAAGCAATCTTGAAAAATAAAAGCAAATCTAGAGGCATCACAATTCCAGATTTCAAGTTATATTACAAAGTCTTGGTGACTAAGACAGAATGGTACTGGTAAAAAAGAGAAGAAAGAAAGAAAGAAAGAAAGAAAGAAAGAAAGAAAGAAAGAAAGAAAGAAAGAAAGAAAGAAAGAAAGAAAGAAAGAAAGAAAGAAAGAAAGAAAGAAAAAAGAAAGAGAAAGAAACATAGTTCAGTGGAACAGAAATGAACCCACAACTATATGGTCAGTTAATCTTTGACAAGGAAGGAAAGAATATCCAATGGAAAAAAATAATCTTCTCAACAAATAGTTTTAGGAAAATTGGACAACATGCAAAGGAATGAAACTGATTAACTTTCTTACACGGTACACAAAAATAAATTCAAAATGGACAAAGGACCTAAATGTGAGACAGGAAATCATCAAATTGCTAAAGAAATCAGGCAGCAACCTTTTAGATCTAGGCCATAGTAACTTCTTACTAAATATTTCTCTTGAGGCAAAGGAAACAAAAGCAAAAATGAACTATTGGGACTTCATCAAAATAAATAGCTTCTGTACAGCAAAGGAAACAACACAACTAAAAGGCAGCCTACAGAATGGGAGAATATATTTGCAAATGACATATCTGATAATGGGCTAGTATCCAAAATCTATAAAGAATTTAACAAACCCAATACAAAAACAAATAATCCAGTTAAGAAATGAGCAGAAGACATGAATAGACACTTTTCCAAAGAAGACATCCAGATGGCTAACAGACACATGAAAAGATGTTCAACATCACTCATTATCAGGGAAATACAATCAAAACCACAATGAGATACCACCTCACACCTGTCAGAATGGCTAAAATTAATAAAGCAGGAAAGAACAGATGTTGGGGAGAATGGAGAAAGGGGAACCCTCTCACACTATTCATGGGAATACAAACTGGTGCATCCATTGTGGAAAACAGCATAGAGGTACTTCAGAAAGTTAAAAATAGAACTACCTTATGATCCAGCAACTGCACTACTAGATATTTATGCAAAGGACACAAAAATACTGATTGTAAGGGATACATGCACCCCAATGTTTATAGCAGCAATGTCCACAATAGCCAAATTATGTAAAGAGCCCAAATGTCCACCAACTTATGAATGGATAAAGAAGTTGTGGTATATATACACAATGGAATATCTCTGAGCCATAATAAAATAACAAAATCTTGACATTTGCAATGATGTGGATGTAGCTGGAGAATATTATGCTAAGCAAAATAAGTCAATAGAGAAAGACAATAATCATATCGTTTCGCTTGTGCAGAATTTAAGAAACCAACCAGAGGATCATGGGGGAAGGGAGGGAAAAATAAAATGAGGCAAAATCAGAGAGGGATACAAACCATAAGAGACTCTGAACTAAGGACATAAACTAAAGGTTGCAGGAGGGGAGGGGGGAGGGGTAACTGGGTGATGGGCATTAAGGAGGGCATGTGATATAATGAGCACTGAGTATTATATGCAACAGATGAATAACTGAACTCCATATTAGAAACTAATGATACACTAAATGTTAAATAATTGAATTTTTAAATGTTTTAAAATAGAAGTGATATATAATGGAATATTACTGAGCCATAAAAAGAACAAAATCTTGACATTTACAATGATGTGGTTGGAGCTGGAGTGTAGTATGCTATGTGAAATAGTCAGAGAAAGGCAAATACCATGATTTAACTCATATGTGGAATGTAAGAAACAAAACAAATGAACATAAGGTGGGGAAGAGAGGCAAACCATAAAACAGATACTCAACTATAGAGAACAGACTGATGGTTACTGGAGGGGAGGTGGGTGAGGTGTGGGTTAGATGGGTGATAGTCATTAAGGAGGGTACTTGTGATGAACACTGGGTGTTGTATGTAAGTGATTAAGTGATAAATCCCTAAATTGTATGCCCAAAACTAATATTACACTGTAGTTAACTAACTGGAATTTAAATAAATACTTGGGAAAAAACCCTGCATGGTGTCCTAGGAAAAAATTCATACAGATAGATCAAGATATATACTTGAAAATAAACTAGAATTTATAAATAAAAGACACACTTGTACGGGTTTCTAGGCCATACAATCAAGTCCTCTATTGTGTAAGAGACTCTCAGGCTGGTTTTAAATTTCTTCATAACAGGGGCTCCTGGGTGGCTCAGTTGGTTAAGAATCTGGCTTTGGCTCTGGTCATGATGTCAGGGTTTGGGTACTGAACCATGCATCAGGCTCTGTGTTCAGTGGGGAGCTTGCTTCTCCCTCTCCCCCTGCCCCTATCCCATGCTCTCTCTCTCTCTCTCTCTCTCAAATAAATAAAGAGAATCTTTAAAAAAATTCCTCATAGCAAAAAAAAAAAAAATTCTTCATAGCAACAGTGATAGATGTGAGTATAGCAATCAATGTCTATACGGACATCAGAGAATAGGACACATGAATTATACAACAGCACAACTACAATTCAAGTATAAACAATTGACAGATAATTCTATACATGCAATATAGTAGGAAATATTGTTCCCATGAGCCTTAAAAAGTCTTCTAGATGATAGCCTTGAGGTAACTAAGCAATGAAAGGAAAAATGGGCCATCTTTTCAAAATAGTCCTTTTATCCATTTAAATGTAGAAATACACATAATTGACTATAGATATTATGGCTGGCTCCATAAAAACATGTAAATGCTGTAAGCCTTGACAACACAATAATAGTTTGACAATGCAGAAATAGCATAATAAACAAAAGTTAGGAAATTACAAGGACAGAGAAGGTGAGAGGTAAGGTAAGTATACTAATTTCCCTGTTTTGTAGTGTGTGAGGGGTCAATAGACCTTCTTCAAAGATGACAAATCAAGTATTAGATGGATTAATATATTTTAAGGATACAAAGGTAACAACTATGCTAAGTATAATAATAAAATCAACCCATAATTTCCTATGATATATATATAATTAGTAGAAACGTTTATTTCTTCATAATTTATACCAAGGACTTAATAAACTCTATCTAAGTAGTGAAAATCTAGTCTAAAATTTTGCCAACTCACCAGTCTGTATTCTATGAAATATATCTTTTCCTCCAGTTTGAAAATCTTCATTATCCTTTCTCTTCTCCATGATTCTTCATAGTACTGGAATGGTTCTGGGACCACATCTGCCAGTTCTTTTTAGCATCTTTGGATAGTCTTCATCTAGATCTAGAGATCTGAACTCTTTTAAAGCAGCCAAGGACAATAATCTTGATTTCACAGTATTTATGTTTTATTCCTACCACATCTAGTTGGTTTATTGTTTTTTTTTCCTCCTTCCCATCTCTCAACCAATCCAACTAACATTTGTTCAGCTTTTACTATGAATCAGGTGGTGCTGTGCAAGAATACTGGCTAGTTAGGAAGATGATGTAGACAAGCCCCTGCCCTCAAAATGTTCAGTCTAAAGAGGAGGCAGATAAACAACTCTAATAGAAATACAAGATTATAATAGTAGGAGCACACTTCTCCTACCACAGGAAAAGCTAAAACTATCCAGATGATTCTTGGAAAGGTTCTATGGAGAAAATATCATTTAATCTGTGTTTTGAAGAATAAGCTGGGAAAAAAAAAGAATGAGTAGATCTTCACAAGGCAGGAAAAAAAAAGAATAGTTTAGGTAGAGCGTAAAAAGTTAAGCAGAGACCCAGAAGGAATAATGATCACTTTAGTTTGAATGTAGTGGGAATATACTGAAAAGTGAAGGGCAGAATTGGCCCTAGAGACTGTGCACTTTTCTGGATGGCTTTATAAGTACAATGTGTTCTCCATGATTCTAGCAGTATCATACTTAGGGTCGGTCCCTCATCACAAGACATCAACCCTCCATGATACAAACCCTCTTTCTTTTGCCCCCAGCAAACACTCTACATTGCCAAGAAGCACTCCAGTTGAGAATTGGATTGATGACCCCAGTGAATAGCACACAGCCTTGGCCAGTTCCCACAGGCTGCAGGCTGCCCACTCCTGGTTCCAATACAGTTCTCTCAGGGAGTGCTTCCCAGCCCCCACCCTTGCTGTAGCTCACCTTCATCTCCAGGGCCTCTGGCACCTTCTTGCCTTCCCAAGCCCAACTCCGCTTGGTGAAGTAGTTAACAGTGGCAAATTCAATCAGCGCAGAAAATACAAAGGCATAACAGACGGCTATGAACCAATCCATGGCCGTCGCGTATGCCACTTTAGGTAAGGAGTTTCTGGCACTGATACTCAAAGTGGTCATGGTGAGAACAGTGGTGACACCTGGGGAGAGAGAAGATGAGAACAAGTTGCCACTAGAAGACATTTAGAGCATATACGATGAGATCAGCAACTTTGACTTATGAGAAAGAGCTATATCCCACTCAAAATGGTCCCTTTAAAGTAAACACAGAGAATGTCAACATGTGATGGTTCTAACTAGTAATTACCCCATCCCAGTTATCTCAGGAATAAGAATCTCCAGTAAAGCACTTCTAAAAGTTCTTCTCTAGTGGTGCCTGGGTGTCTCAGTCATTAAACATCTGCCTTTGGCTCAGGTCATGATCCCAGGGTCCTGAGATTGAGCCCTGCATTGGGCTTTCTGCTCAGTGGGAAGCCTGCTTCTCCCTCTCCCACTTGCCCTATTTGTGTTCCCTTTCTCACTGTCTCTCTCTGTCAAATAAATAAATAAATTTCTTAAAAAATGAAAATTCTCCTCTAGCCTCTACTTAAATATTTCCATTAAAGAACAGGCAATCTACTTCATGGTAAGAACAATTTTTAATTAGAGAAACCTTACATTCTGAGCTGAAAGCTGCCTTCATCTAACTCCCAGCCCACTAACTGATCTCACAATTCTTTCCCTGAAACACAGGAAAGAAAAGTCCGCTCCCTCCTTTCCAGGATGGACCTTTAGAGAGTTGGAGAAGGTGGGGATGACTCTTCATGAGTCTGTTAATCTCCAGAATGGACATGGCCACTTCCTTCTCTTGTTTCTCCTCCTTCCCCATTCTGGTAGTTCTCTTCTGAACAGCTCAGAACCTGAGCCAAAGACAGGATTTTCACTTCTCTTACTGTAGACAATATTCTCCTAATACTGCAACAAGCCATTGTAGAAAGTGGTACTTTAACCATATCACAGTCCAGGTCCTATTGAGCTTTGTGGACAATCAAAGCTATTTCAATATTTATTTCTTGTGAATTTTTGTCAAACCAGAGCTTGCTTTGAGATCAACTGATTCTTTTTCTTGGTGATGTTATTAACCTAAATTTAAGACTTCCATTTATTCACTTTTAAAATCTATTAAAATTATATTTTCTACTCTGTATTTTAGATATACATATGAGCTATAGTGTTGTGGTTAATGATATAAGCTTTGCAATTAGATTGAAAATAGACTGAAATTCTGACAATTACACTTACTAGCCATATACCTAGAACAAGGAGATTTACCCCCATTAAGCCTGTTTTATTATGGGTAAAATGTGTGATTATAGCAGACTCAGAAATTTGTTGGGGGATCCAATGAGATGATGTTTATAAAGCCCATAGCACCATATATGTCACAGAGTAAACACTCAAGAAAAAGTAGCTTCTATAATTAACATTTATTTTATTTTTACTATTAACAATAGTGTCATAATTAGATAATTGATTATAGCGGTATAATTATAAACATATTTTAAGTAACATTATAATAATAATAATTTTATCATTGTTAGCAAAAATATTCTAGCCTCAAATAGCTACACTAGAAATTAAAAGTCCTGGACTCTGCCACTTACTTGCTTTGTATCTTGGGTAATTTGTTTCATCTCTCTATGCCTCCATTCTTCCCATCTATGAATATTTTCTATAGTCTCTATACCCTAGAATTTTGATAAGACAACTGTTGTACCCAAAGACATCCAGACTTCAGGAAGAGGGAGTAGTCAGACCCTCTTTCTGAGTGTTGGAATGCTCAAGAGGATGAAGAATGTGGGTCTGGATCAAGTAGGGGCATGGAAAGTAGTCCTAATGTGGTGAGATACATAGAAAAGCAAGCAGAGTGGCCGAGTTAAGCTGGCAGAGTAGTAGGGGGACCATGAAATTGCCTTGTCCTTCAAATACAAATAAAACAACATTTAACTATTGTAAACAATGAGGAAGATGAGCTGAGGATTAAGGAAACAATCTACACAGTTGGAGGAAGAGATGTGGCACACGTGAAACTTATCTTTTTTTTTAAAGATTTTATCTATATATTTGACAGAGATCACAAGTAGGCAGAGAGGCAGGCAGAGAGAGAGGGGAAGCAGGCTCCCCACTGAGCAGAGAGTCCAACGTGGGACTCGATCCCAGGACCCCAAGATCATGACCTGAGCCGAAGGCAGAAGCTTAACCCACTGAGTCACCCAGGTGTCCCAAGAGACTTATCTTGACAAATCAAAGCACAGCTACATAAAGATCCAAACACTCTCCACTACAAGCAAGTAGGAACTCTGTAGAGGAAGGACCAGTGGGAAAGAGCAGGCAAAACACAACAGCAGAGTGTACACAGCATACACAGAAACACTTCCTAAAGGTTTTGTTGTTATTATAGTTTTTGCTGGTTTCTTTTTTTCTATCCTCCTTTCTCTTCTGAATACAATGACTAGACAGAGAAATTCATCCCCTCAAAAACAAAAACAAAAACAAAAACAAAAACAAAAAACAGGAGGTAATACTGCCAGGGATTTCATCAAAAAGGATATAAGCAGGGACACCTGGGTGGCTCAGTTGGCTAAGCGGCTGCCTTTGGCTCAGGTCACGATCCCAGCATCCTGGGGTCGAGTCCCACGTCAGGCTCCTTGCTCGGTAGGGAGCCTGCTTCTCCCTCAGCCTCTGTCTGCCACTCTGTCTGCCCCTGCTCGCTCTCTCGCTCTGACAAATAAATAAATAAAATCTTAAAAAAAAAAGGATATAAGCAATACGTCTGAACTAGAATTTAAAATAATGATTATAAAGATAGTAGTTGCGCTTGGAAAAAGCATAGGAGACACTAGAAAATCCCTTATTATAGAAATATAGAAATAAAAGAGCTAAAATCTAATGGGGTCAAAATTAAAAATGCTGTTACTGAGATACAGTCATAAATTGAGGCTTTAACAGCAAGGGTAAGTGAGGTAGAAGAGAGTGTTGTTAATATAAAAGACAAAATGATGGAAAATGAAGCTGTAAAGAAGAAAGACAACACCTGGATCATGAAGGGAGATCTCGAGAACTCAGCAATCCCATAAAGTGAAATAATATCCAGATAATAAGGGTCCCAGAAGATGAAGAGAAGGACAAAAGTTTTATTTGAATAAATTATAGCTGAGAACTTCCCTAATCAGGGGGGAGGAAACAGACATTCAAGTCCAGGAGTCACAAAGAACCCCCCTCAAAATCAATAAAAACACCTTGCATATAATAATGAAACTTCAAAATTTCAAAGGAAAAGAGAAAATCCTGGAAGTAGTTTAGGAGAAGAGGTCCTTAACCTACAAGGGTAGACACATAAAGTGGACAGCAGACCTGTCCAAGAGACCTGGCAGGCCGGAAAGGATTGGCATGATATATTTGATGTGCTAAATGAGAAAAATATGCAGCAAAAAATACTGTATCCATCAAAGGTGGCATTAGAATATAAGAAGACATAAAGAGTTTCCAGGACAAACAAAGACTAAAGGAATTACTGAACACTAAACCAGCCCTGTAAGAAATAATATCCTACCCACAAAGAGAGAGTCCAAACATGACAAAGACCAGAAAGGAACATAGACAGCCTACAGAAACAGTGACCTTACATGTGCTACAATGGCACTAACTTCATATCTTTCAATTTTCTTTCAACAATTATTCTTTTTTTTGTACAAAAATATTTTATTTCTGATTGTGTTATAAGTGAGAGTAAAAAATAACTCCAGGTGCTCACTTTACTGAGCACCTGGAGTGGCTCAGTTTGTTGGGCAACTGCCTTTGGCTCAGGTCATGATCCTGGAGTCCCAGGATCAAGTCCCCCATTGGACTCCCTGCTCTGCAGGGAATCTGGTTCTCCCTCTGACATCCTCTTCTCTTGCTCTCTCTCATTCTCACTCAAATAAATAAATAAATACATCTTTAAAAAATAATCATTCTGAATGTAAATTGACTAAATGCTCCAATCAAAAGTTACAGGGTATCAAAACAGATTTGAAAAAAAGACCCATTGATATATTGCTTACAAGGAAATAATTTTAGACTCAAAGTCACCACCAGATTGAAAGTGAGGGTGTGGAGGACAATTTTTCATGCAAATGGACATCAAAAGAAAGCTGGAGTAGCCCTTATTATATATTGTAATAAGAGATAAGAAGGACACTGTATCATAATGAAAGGATCTATCCAACAAGAAGATCTAACAATTATAAATATTTATACCCCTAACATGGGAGCAGCCACATATATAAACCAATTAATAACAAAAATAAAGGAACACATTGATAATAATACAATTATAGTAGGGGACTTTTAACACCTTATTGACATCAATGAGCAGATCATCTAAACAGAAGATCAACAAGGAAACAGGGGCTTTGAATGACACAGTGGACCAGATGGACTTCACAGATATATACAGAACATTCCATCCCAAAGCAGCAGAGTACACATTCTTCTCAAGTGCACACAGAACATTCTCCATAATAGATCACACACTGGGTCAAAAATTAGGTATCAACCAGTATAAAAATGATTGAAATTACTATATGGATATTTTTAGACCACAGTTCTTTAAAACTTGAAGTCAACTACAAGAAAAAAATTGGAAAGACCATAATTACATGGAGGTTAGAGAACATACTACCAAAGAATGAATGGGTCAGCCAGGAAATTAAAGAAGAATATATTTTTTTAAAGATTTATTTATTTATTTAAAAGAAGGAGAGTGAGCACAAGCAGGGGGAGCAGCAGTCAGAGGTGAGGGAGTGGGAGAAGCAGGCTCCCTGTTTTGTGGAGCTCAATCCCAGGACCCTGGTATCATGACCTGAGCCAAAGGCAGATGCTTAACTGACTGAGCCACCCGGTGCTGCAAGAAGAATTTTTAAAAATCATGGAAGCAAATAAAAATGAAAACATGACAGTTCAGAGCCTTTGGGATGCAGCAGTCCTAAGAGATATGTATATAGCAATATAAGCCTTTCTCAAGAAAAAAGAAAAGTCTCAAATACACAACCTAAAGTTACACCTAAAGGAGCTGGAAAAAGAACAGCAAAATAAAGCCTAAATCCACTAGGAAAAGGAAATAATAAAGAATAGAGCAGGAATCAATGATACAGAAAAAAAAAAAAAACAGTAGAACGGATCAGCAAAACTAGGAGTTGATTCTTTGGAAGAATTAATAAGATTGATAAGACTCTAGACAGACTTATCAAAAAGAAAAGAGGAATGACCCAAACTAATAAAACCATGAATGAAACAGGAGAGAGCAAAACCAACATCAGAGAAATACAAATTATAAGAGAATATCATGAGGAATTATACACCAACAAGTTAGGCAATCTGGAAGAAATGGATGCATTCCTAGAAATATATAAACTACCAACACAGAAAGAGAAAGAAATAGAAAATCTGAACAGACCCATAACCAGCAAAGAAATTGAACCAGTAATCAAAAATCTCCCAACAAACAAGAGTGCAGGGCTGGATGGTCTCCCAGCAGAATTCTACCAAACATTTAAAGAAGAATTAATACCTATTCTCTGAAACTTAAAAAAACAAAAAAGAAATGGAAGGAAAAATTCCAAACTCATTCTATGAGGCCAACATTACCTTGATCCCCAAACCAGATAAGACTCCATCAGAAAAAAGAATTACAGACCAATATCCTTGATGAAGAAGGATGCAAAAATTCTCTTCAAGTCACTAGCTAATAGGATCCAAGAGTACATTAAAAGGATTATTCATCATGATCAAGTGGGATGAATTCCTGTGCTGCAAGCATGGTCCAACATCCACAAATCAATCAGTGTGATACATCAAATTTTAAAAAAAGAAAAGACAAGGACAATATGATCATCTCAATACATGCAGAAAAAGCATTCAACAAACCACAGCATCTTTCCTTGACAAAAACTCTCTGTCACGTATGGATAGAGGGAACATATGTCAATATCATAAAAGTCATATACAAAAAGCCCACAGCAAATATCATCCTGAATGGGGAAAAACCAAGAGCTTTCCCCCTAAGGTCAGGACCATGTAAGAATGTCCACTCTCAAGAACAACATGGTCCCCTCAATTGATGCAGAAAAAGCATTTGACAAGATACAGAATCCATTCCTGATTAAAACGTTTCAAAGTATGGGGATAGAGGGAACATTCCTCAACTTCATAAAATCTATCTATGAAAAACCCACAGCGGATATCATTCTCAATGGGGAAAGCTGGCATCCTTTCCTTTGAGATCAGGAACATGACCAGGATGCCCAGTCACCACTGTTGTTCAACACAGTACTAGAAGTCCTAGCAAGAGCAATCAGACAACAAAAAGAAATAAAAGGTATTCAAATTGGTAATGAATAAGTCAAACTCTCTCTCTTAGCAGATGACAATGATACTTTATATGAAAAACCCAAAAGACTCCACCCCCAAACTACTAGAACTCATACAGCAATTCAGTAATGTGGCAGGATACAAATCAATGTACAGAAATCAGTTGCTTTCATATACACTAACAATAAAAATACAGAAAGGAAAATTAGATAATTGATTACATTTGCTATAGCACCAAGAACCATAAGATATCTGAGAATAAAACTAACCAAAGAGGTAAAGGATATGTACTCAAGGAACTACAGAACACTCATGAAAGAAATTGAAGAAGGTGCAAAAAGATGGAAGATCATTCCATGTTCTTGGATCAGAAGAATAAACATTGTTAAAATGTCTATACTGCCTAGAGCAATCTATACATTCAATGCCATTCCGATCAAAATTACACCAGCATTTTTCAAAGAGCTGGAACAAACAATCCTAAAATTTCTGTGGAACCAGAAGAGACCCTGAATTGCTAAGGAAATGTTGAAAAAGAAAAACAAAACTGGGGGCATCACATTGCCTGATTTCAAGCTTTACTACAAAGCTGTGATCACCAAGACAGCATGGTACTGGCACAAAAACAGACACATAGACCAGTGGAACAGAGTAGAGAGTCCAGACATGGACCCTCAACTCTATGGTCAAATCATCTTCGACAAAGCAGGAAAAAAATATACAATGGAAAAAAGACAGTCTCTTCAATAAATGGTGCTGGGAAAATTGGACAGCTATATGTAGAAGAATGAAACTCAACCATTCTCTTACACTGTACACAAGGATAAATTCTAAATGGATAAAAGACTCAATGTGAGGCAGGAATCTACCAAAATCCTAGAGGAAAACATAGGCAGTAACCTCTTCAACACTGGCCACAGCAACTTCTTTAAAGATATGTCTCCAAAGACAAAGAAACAAAAGCAAAAATGAACTTTTGGGACTTCATCAAGATAAAAAGCTTCTGCACAGCAAAGGAAACAGTCATCAAAACAAAGAGGCAACCCACAGAATGGGAGAAGATATTTGCAAATGACAGTACAAAGGGCTGATATCCAATATCTATAAAGAACTCCTCAAACTCAACACCACAGAACAGATAATCATGTCAAAAATGGCAGAAGACATGAACAGACACTTCTCCAATGAAGACATACAAATGGCTAACAGACACATGGAAAAATGTTCATCATCACTAGCCCTCAGGGAGAGTCAAATCAAAATCACATTGAGATACCACCTCACACCAGTTAGAATGGCCAAAATCAGCAAGACAGGAAACAACGTGTGTTGGAGAGGATGTGGAGAAAGGGGAACCCTCTTACAGCGTTGGTGGGAATGCAAGTAGGTGCAGCCACTTTGGAAAACAGTGTGGAGATTCCTCAAAAAATTAAAAATAGAGCTACCCTATGACCCTGCAATTGCACTAACTGGGTATTTACCCCAAATATACAGATGTAGTGAAATGAAGGGCCATCTGTACCCCAATGTTAATAGCAGCAATGCCTACAGTTGCCTAACTGTGGAAAGAACCAAGATGTCCTTTAGCAGACGAATGGATAAAGAAGATATGATCCATATATACTTGGAGTATTATGCCTCCATCAGAAAGGATGAATTCCCAATTTTTGTATCAACATGGATGGGACTGGAAGAGCTTATGCTGAGTGAAATAAGTCATGCAGAAAGAGTCAATTATCATATGGTTTCACTTATTTGTGGAACATAAGGAATAACATGGAGCACATGGGGAGATGGAGAGAAGTGAGTAGGGGGAAATTGGAGGGGGAGACAAACAATGAGAGACTTTAGACTCTGAGAAACAATCTGAGGGTTTTGGAGGGGAGGGGGATGGGAGGTTGGGTGAGCCTGGTGGTGGGTATTATGGAGGGCATGTATTGCATAGAGCACTGGGTGTGGTGCATAAAAAATGAGTTATGGAATACTGAAAAGAAATTTTAAAAAATAAATAAAAATTCTTCTGCCCATTTTTTGATATGATTATCTGTTTTGTGTGTGTTGAGTTTGAGAAGTTCTTTATAGATCCTGGATATCAACCTTTTGC
>PISX010014417.1:24583-35398 GCA_004024625.1 Mellivora capensis
CTTTTGTTTCCTTTGCCTTTGGAGACATATCTTGAAAGAAGTTGCTGTGGCTGATATCAAAGAGGTTACTGCCTATGTTCTCCTCTAGGATTCTGATGGATTCCTGTCTCACATTGAGGTCCTTTATCCATTTCGAGTTTATCTTTGTGTACGGTGTAAGAGAATGGCCGAGTTTCATTCTTCTACATATAGCTGTCCAATTTTCCCAGCATCATTTATTGAAGAGACTGTCTTTTTTCTACTGTATATTTTTTCCTGCTTTGTCAAAGATTATTTGACCACAGAGTTGAAGGTCCATATCTGGGCTCTCTACTCTGTTCCATTGGTCTATGTGTCTGTTTTGATGCCAGCACCATGCTGTCTTGGTGATCACAGCTTTGTAGTAAAGCTTGAAATCAGGTAATGAGATGCCACCAGTTTTATTTTTGTTTTTCAACATTTCCTTAGCGATTCAAGGTCTCTTCTGATTCCATACAAATTTTAGGATTATTTGCTCCAGCTCTTTGAAAAATACCGGTGGAATTTTGATCGGAATGGCATTAAAAGTATAGATTGCTCTAGGTAGTATAGACATTTTAACAATATTTATTCTTTCAATCCAAGAACATGGAATGGTCTTCCATCTTTTTATGTCTTCTTCAATTTCAAAATTAAAAAAAAAAAAAACATTGTGGTCTGAGAATATGCAGAAGAACGCACTTAAAGAAGATTCGGTACTTCTTATTAATAGAATTTCAAATGCACTTTCAAGCAATCCCAGTGTGAACATAAGTGATTGGATACCTTGACCATTACTTTAAAACCCTATGAATGACTAGTAGGGATCATGGGTATGAATCAGGCATGGGGATGGAATTGTGTAAAACAATAATCAGTTCTATATTCGTTCTCTATATTTTATTCCCTATACTAATATGCCATTGAAAACCTTCCAGGGTAGACAATGTAGAAATATTGCCAAGACAAAAGGTTAAAGTGTCCTTCACTGAGAAGATGCTGACACAGGACACAACATCGATGAACCCTGAGCACATTATGATAAAGGAAATAAACCAGTAAAAGAAGACAACTATTGCATGAGGTCATTTACATCCATTTTCTAGAGTACCCAATATCCTAGAGACAGGAGGTAGAATAGTGCTTTCTAGGAGTTGGGTGGTATGGGAAATGGGGATTATTCAGTGGACACAGAGTCTCACCATAGCAAAATGAAAATGTTCTGGACATTGGTTGCACCACAATGTCAGTATACTTAATACTACTGGACTGTATATTTAAGATGGTGAAAATGGTTAATTTTATGTTATATGTATTTACTGTCTGTAAACAGTTTAAACCCCAAACCCTGAAAGCAAGGATAATGGAATTTTTCTTTAAAAACCTTGATTAGAGGGGCACCTGGGTGGCTCAGTGGGTTAAAGCCTCTGCTTTCGGCTCAGGTCATGATCCCGGAGTCCTGGGATCAAGCCCCACATCGGGCTCTCTGCTCCACAGGGAGCCTGCTTCCTCCTCTCTCTGCCTGCCTCTCTGCCTACTTGTGATCTTTGTCTGTCAAATAAATAAATAAAATCTTAAAAAAAAACAAAACCTTGATTAGACTAATCAATAGGAGTGTACATCTCCATTATTTTCTGAGTCTCAAAAGTAATGGTTTCCATGTCAGACTGTTTTTGGTATGTCTAACATGTAAGCCCTGACGGGGAAGAGATCTAGAAGCAGCTCTCTAGGTGGGATGGGACTGGAAGAGATTATGCTGAGTGAAATAAGTCAATTATGCTGAGAGAGTCAATTATCATATGGTTTCCTCATCATTAGAATGAGAGACCAGATCATTCTGATCTTAATTCAAACACTGACTGCCTTGGATACCAGATGTGTGTAGACAAACCCAGGATGCCAAGGAAAAGAAATGTTTGTTTTTTAAGACTTTCTTTTTAACAGAGAGTTGAAAATCTGAGTGATGTCCCTGTTTTGTTTTCCATGACACAATATATGAAAGTACATGGTGTGCTCTGTTTTAACCTTGCACATGACCTGGGGCACCACAGACTACAGAGAATGGTCAGAAACTGACTGTAGATTAAAATGAACCACAATTTTCCTTTCCTTTTTGGCTTTTGATCTATAAACAACAAGACAATTATTGAAAACTCAATCACATTTTCATTTCAATAAAATATGTGCGAATGGAAATTTTATGTTATCTGATCAAATTGGCCACTTTAAAAGATTAACAAGACAAGAAACAACAAATGTTGGAGAGGATGTGAAGAAAGGGGAACCCTCTTACACTATTAGTGGGAATGCAAATTGGTACAGCCACTTTGGAAAACAGTGTGGAGATTCCTCAAAAAATTAAAAATAGGGCACACATTGCATGGAGCACTGGGTGTGGTGCAAAAACTATGAGTTCTGTTACGCTGAAAAGAAATTAAAAAAAATAAAAAAATAATAGAGCTACCCTATGACCCCGCCATTGCACTACTGGGTATTTACCCCAAAGATACAGACGTAGTGAAAAGAAAGGCCATATGTACCCCAGTGTTCATAGCAGCAATGTCCACAATTGCCGAACTATGGAAAGAACCAAGATGCCGTTCAACAAAGGAATGGATAAAGAAGATATGGTCCATATATATATTATGGAGTATTATGCCTAAATCAGAAAGGGTGAATACCCAACTTTTGTAACAACATGGACAGGACTGGAGGAGATTATGCTGAGTTAAATAGGTCAAGCAGAAAGAGTCAATTATCATGGTTTCACTTACTTGTGGAGCATAAAGAATAACAAAGAGGACACTGGGTAAAGGAGAGGAGAAGTGAGTTGGGGGAAATTGTTGGGGGAGATGAACCATAGAGACTGTGGACTCTGAGAAACAAACTGAGGGTTTTGGAGGGGAAGGAGGTGGGGAGTTGGGAGGACCTGGTAGTGGGTATTAAGAGGGGCACATATTGCATGGAGCACTGGGTATGGTACATAAACAATGAATCTTGGAACACTGAAAAAATAAAATAAAATTTAAAAATAATTTCAGCAAGCCGAGGGGGGAAAAAATGAATGTCCACTCTCACCACTGTTGTTCAACATAGTAATGGATGTCCTAGCGTCAGGAATCAGACCACAAAAAGAAATTAAAGCCTTACAAATTGGCAAAGAAGAAGTGAAATTTTTACTCTTTACAGACAATGTGATACTCTATGTAGAAAACCCAAGACTGCACCAAAAAATTGCTAATAATGATACAGGACTTCAGCAAAGTAGCAGGATATAAAATCAATACACAGAAGTCAGTTGCATTTGTATACACTAACAATGAGGCAGAAGAAAGAGAAATCAAGGAATAGATCCTATTTACAATTGCACCAAAAATGGCAAAATACCTAGGAATAAACCTAACTAAGGAAGTAAAGGATCTGTACTCTGAAAACTATAGAACATTTACGAGAGAAATTGAGAAAGACACAAAGAAATGGAAAAACATTCCAAGCTCATGGATTGGAACAAGAAATATTGTTAAAATATCTGTGCTACTCAAAGCAATCTATACATTCAAAGCAATCCCTATCAGAATACCATCAGCATTTTTCACAGAGTTGGAATAATCCTAAAATTTGTATAGAAACAGAAAAGACCCTGAAAAGAATTTATCAAACTCAACACCCAAAAAACAAAACAAAAAAAATCTAGTCAAGAAATGGGCAGAGACATGAACAGACATTTTCCATAAAAGACATACAAATGACCAACAGAAACATGAAAAAATGCTCAACATCACTCAGCATCAGGGAAACACAAATCAAAACCACAATGAGATACTACCTCACACTAGTCAGAATGGCTAAATTTAACAACTCGAAACAACAAATGTTGGTAAGGATGCAGAGACAGGGGACCCTCTTACACTGTTGGTGGGAGTGCAACTGGTTCAGCCACTCTGGAAAAGAGTATGGAGGTTCCTCAAAAAGTTAAAAATAGAGCTACCCTATGATCCAGCATTTGCACTGCTAAGTATTTATCCAAAGGAAATAAACATAGTGATTCAAACGGGGTACATACACCCTAATGTTTATAGCAGCAATGCCCATAATACCCAAACTATGGAAAGAACCCAGATGTCCATCAGCAGATGAATGGATAAGGAAGAAGTATTACACACACACACACACACACACACACACACACACACACAGGAATATTACTCAGCCATTGAAAGAATGAAATATTGCCATTTGTAATGGCATGGGTGGAACTAGAGGGTATACAGCTAAGAGAGGTATGTCAGTCAGAGAAAGAAAAATACTATATGATCCACTCATATGTAGAATTTAAGAAACAAAACAGATGAATGCAGGGAAAGGGAAGTGAAAATAAGAGGCAAACAGAGAGGGAGACAAACCATAAGAGACTCTTAACTATAGGAAATGAACTGAGAGTTGCTAGAGGGGAGGTGGGTGGGAAGATGGGGTAATTGAGGGATGGGCATTAAAGAGGGTACTTGAAATAATGAACACTGGGTGTTGTATGCAACTGATGAATCAGTGAAATCTACCTCTGAAACTAATAATACAGTGTATGTTAATTAAATCAATTTAAATAAAAATTAAAAAAAGAAAATCAAGAAGAAAAGACCTCTTAACTCTACCCAGAGAGTCAGCTGTGTATGCTATAGCCTCTTGGGTTTAATATCTTGGTCCCTCATGTACCATACTTATATATTTGCTATGTAAATAAAAATTCAAACTGGAAAAGTCAGTACAATTTCAAGAGAAAGACCCTAAAGAAACACCTTTGTAAAAAACTATGTAGTCATCAAGGCTGATTAGCAAATCAAATTTTAAGCCCTGTCAGGAATCAGCTACTTAGCTAATACCTATTAACAAACTATCTGAATTTTTATCCTGGTAAGTTCTGAGACTGAACCCAAAGCTCAGTAATCTTCTCACTACACTGGGCAAGCAGTGATTCATGGGAGAAACAAGCTACCTCATTTATAGTTTTTAGAAAATGCAACTGGCTACCTTGGCACAGCCATAGCAGAGTGCCAATGGATGAATGGAGAGAACTCTACTGCAACATAAGTGTTTCTCTATCATAACTCAGTAGAATTTTCTAGAATCCTAGTTTCTAGAGCTTAATTAGAATAGACATCTTGTGAAGAGCTCATGGCTAGTTATCTGGTAGAACACCCAATCAAGCATTTACACTTCATGGATGGACAATGAGTTTTGTTATTTTAAGAGATGCAGTTCTACCACCCAGTGCTTTTTTTTCAAGACTCTTCTAGAAAGCATTTTGTGACTGCCCCAAACTCACTTTCTTTGAGCACTTCTAAAATTCTAGGACACTTTTTTGACAACACATGTCTGTCTGTACTACCAAAGCAGGAGCTGCTTGAGAATGGGGATCATTAGTAATCTGTCTCTATCCCCTCAACCCTGAATATAATACCTGGCATAGAGTAACCCCCTAGTACATGTGTGAGGAGTGAAACTGCTCTGAACAGCCTGCAACCCTTGTAATACTGCAATACATGTGTTCCCATCAGAGTGAAGAATGCACTTTTCTTAGAATAACTATATAATCATTGTATTAGTTCTTATTCTTTTCTTTTCTCCAACATTAACAACTGTCTATTCTGTGCCATACAGAGTAAGGTCCTAGGGATACAAAAATCAAATCATTTCAGACTACAGCCTTCAAAACAAGCATTCATTTTCCTGAGGAGACAATTAGAATTAATCATACTTCATGTACCCACTGAACTTAGACAGTACCACAAAGGGGAAGCTTTTTGTTAATTCACTGTCAGTCAGGCTTAATCATGTTCCAGAAAGTACGTTAGTGAATATGACCCAGTCACTCATTTTTTTCTTACAACCGCTTTCTCCCTAACTCTTCTAACTCTCCAACTCTGCTTTAATACGGCCAGCAGACTCATATTCTCAACCTCTTATTCAAATGCACGGCCTCTTTTTATCTTAAAACCTGACTCTCAGGGCACCTGGGTGGCTCAGTGGGTTAAAGCCTCTACCTTCGGCTCAGGTCATGATCCCAGGGTCCTGGGATCAAGCCCTGCATCAGGCTCTTTGCTCAGCAGGGAGCCTGTTTCCTCCACTCTCTCTGCCTGCCTCTCTGCTTACTTGTGATCTCTGTCTGTCAAATAAATAAAATCTTTAAAAAAAAACCTGACTCTCATACTGAGTGTACTAGTTTATGTTCTCAAAATGTGGTTATCATTCAAAATCAAGAACTCAGGAGATCAAGGTACATATTTTCTTTGATCTCTAGTATTCCTTAGACCATTACACTATCATAGTCTTTTTTTAATTTCTTTTCAGCATAACAGAATTCATTGTTTATGCACCACACCCAGTGCTCCCTGCAATACATGCCCTCCATAATGTCCACCACCTGGCTCCCCCAACCTCCCACCCCCCATCCCTTCAAAACCCTCAGATTGTTTTTCAGATTCCATAGTCTCTCATGGTTCATCTCCCCTTCCAATTTCCCTCAACTCCCTTCTCCTCATAGTCTTTTTTTTAAAAGATTTTATTTATTTATTTGACACACAGAGAGAGAGAGATCACAAGTAGGGAGAGAGGCAGGCAGAGAGAGAGGGGGAAGCAGGTCCCTGCTGAGCAAAGAGCCCGATGTGGAGCTTGATCCCAGGACCCTGAGACCATGACATGCGCTGAAGGCAGAGGCTTTAACCCACTGAGCCACCCAGGTGCCCCTACACTATCATAGTCTGATGCTAATCTGTGCTTCTGTGAGATTTCCACCATCTGGTAATACCCATCTTCACTCTTTCTCATAGGTATTGTCTATAGAATATTTCCATCAACCCAATTGTTCCTTGTGATAATTCCAGGCCCTCCTTGGCCCCAGGTAACCACTCCTCTGCTTTCTTTCCATGTGGTTAGATCTTTTTTCCCCCTAAAGTTTCATACATATCATACAGTATGTACTCATTAGTCTTTGGCTTTTCTTTGGCTTTCCTCACTCAGCATTCATTCAGGTTCATTCATGTTGTTGCATCTATCTTTAGTTCATTCCTCTTAACTTCAGAGTAGCATTCCACTGCATTGACATAATTTGTTTACCCATTCACCTATTAATGGACATCTGGACTATTTCCAGGGTTCAACTATTATGAATAAAGCTGCTGGGAAGATTTATGTGTAAGTATTTTTGTGAGCATATGTTTTCATTTTTCTTAGTAAACACCTAGGGATGAAACTTCATGATTATATTATAAGCATGCGTTTAACTACAGGAGACTGCCAGGTTTCCAAAGTGTTTGTACCACTTAACATTCCCATTAGATGTATGAGTTTCAGTCAGCATGAACCTTTGACTTATGAAAATTAAATATTAATTGGTACCTTTACACATTTCCCTGACAATGAAAGTCCTTAGAACATTTTATTTCCATTTCAACTTATATACACTACATTATGGTCTAGTCTTTCACTCTAGATATATTGTATGCCCAATAAGCCACTGTTAATATTTTATACATTCCACAGTAATTTAGCCTTCCCCATATATTAATTATTTTCACTTTTAAAATGCATCTTAGGGGCACCTAGGTGGCTCAGTGGGTTAAGCCTCTGCCTTCGGCTCAGGTCATGGCCTCAGGGTCCTGGGATTGAGCCCCCGAATCTGGCTCTCTGCTCAGCAGGGAGCCTGCTTCCCCCTCTTTCTCTGCCTGCCTCTCTACTCACTTGTGATCTCTCTCTCTCTGTGTCAAATAAATAAATAAAATCTTTAAAAAATGCATCTTAAACCTTCCTTCTGGAATAATTTTCCTATTACTTGAAGAATTTGCTTTAGTGAGGGTTTGATGATAATTTTTAATTTGATGATAAATTTTTAGGTTTTTTTTTTAAATGGTCTTTATTGTTTCTGTTGAAGTCAAGGTAGTCTATTTATTATTACTTTAAACAATGCACTTTTTTCTTAGTCTACTTTAAAGACTTTTCTTTTTTTTCTTTTTTGGTTGTTTCCAAAAGCTTCACTATAATGTGTCTCTGTTTGCCTTTTAATTTATTCTACTTGGGTTCATAGAGCTTTTTGTAATTGTGCCTTTCTGTCCTTTATCAGGCTTGGACAGGATTCAGCAACTGTCTCTTCAAAACTTGCTTCTATACCATTCTTTCACTTTTTTTCTTCTAGGATTCCAATTACTTCTATATTAGACCTTTTCAATAAATCATATATTGTTTCCCTCTCTTCTTCATTTTACACATTTTTGTCTTTCTAGGCCTCATTCTAACTATTTTCTTTCAGTTCATGGGTTTTCCTTTCAATTGTATCTAAACCACTGAGTTTTTATGTATATTTTTAACTTTTAGAATTTCCAGTGTGTTTGCTCTCTCATGCTCTCTTTTTCTCTACACACACTGCCTATATGATAGAATTATCATGTTAGTTTTACCTACTTAATCATGTTCATCATAGCTATTTGAAAGTTTGATAACCCAAATATCTGGAACCCAAATACTGACCAAATAGTAGGTCAGTATTTTTTTAATTGGTTTATAAATTACATACAATAAAATAAAATAGTTTGGTTGTACATTTCAAATTGCTTAGGCAAGGGGCACCTGCGTAGCTCAGCCATTAAGTGTCTGCCTTCAGCTCAGGTCATGAGCCCAGAGTCCTGGGATTGAGCCCTACAATTGGGATCCCTGCTCTTCAGGAAACCTGCTTCCCTGTCTGCCACTCCCCCTGCTTGTGTTCCCTCTCTCACTCTCTCTCTCTGTCAAATAAATAAAATCTTTTAAAAAACCCCAAATAAATAAAATCTTTAAAAAAACAGAACAAACAAACAAACAAACAAAAAGAAACAAATTACTTGGGCAAATGTACACAGTTGTATAACTACTACCCCAGTGAAGATATAGAATATTTACCAATATGTGCCCTTATACTCATTTTCAGTCAATCCATCACCACAGAGGAAAGCACTACTTTGGTTTCTAACACTGTAGCTTAGTTTTATCTGTCTTAGAATTTCATATAAATGAAATCATGTATTATGTACTATTTTGTGTCTGGCTTCTTAGTACGACATAATTTACTCATTTATTTATTTATTATGTTATATTAGTCACCATTAGTTTTTGATGTTGTGTTCCCTGATTCATTATTTGTGTATAACACCCAGTGATCCATGCAATATGTGCCCTCCTTAATACCCATCACCAGGGGGAACTTGGGTGGCTCAGTGGGTTGGGCCTCTGCCTTTAGCTCGGGTCATGATCTCCGGGTCCTGGGATAGAGCCCCACATCAGGCTCCCCGCTCAGTGGGGAGCCTGCTTCCCCCCTCTCTCTCTCTGCCTGCCTCTCTGCCTACTTGTGATCTCTTTCTGTCAAATAAATAAATAAAACACTAAAGAAAGAAATACACATCACCGGGCTAACCCATCCTCCAACCCTCCTCCGCTCTAAAACCCTCAGTTTGTTTCTTGGAGTCCATAGTCTCTCATGACATTATTTTTGAGATTCACTGCTATGTGAATCAATAGTTGTCAATGCACTGTATGAATATCTGTATGAATATGCCACAATATAAACACCCATTCACTGGTTGATAAATATCTGGATATTTTCCAATTTGGGATTTTATGAATAAAGATATTATGACCATTCTTATATAAGCTTTTATATATGTATAAGCCTTTTATATGTATTTTCATTTCACTTGGGTATGAAGTGAAATACCTACATTTTTGGGTAAATGTATTAACTTTATAAGATATAGCCAAACTGTTTTTCCTAAGTGGTTGTACCATTTTAAATCCTCACCAGCAGTGTATGAGAATTCCAATTGCTCTTTAACCTCACAAATATTTGGAATTGTGAGTCTTTTTAATTTTAGCCACCCTAGTATTTATAAAGTAATGTCTCCATGTAGTTTTAATTTGTATTTTCTTGATATAAAATAATGCTAAATATCTTTTCATGTTCTTATAGGGCATTTACATATATTCTCAGTAGAATGTTTATGCATTTTTCCAGTTTTTAAAATAAGATTCTTTGCATTTTTATCACTGAATTTAAAGATCTCTTTATATTTTTCAAATAGATGCTTTGTCAATCTGTACATATATAAAATATATTCTTTCAGTCTATGCCTTGCCTTTTCATTCTTTTTTTTAAAGATTTTACTTATTTATTTGATAGACAGAGATCACAAGTGGGCAGAGAGGCCTGCAGAGACAGAGAGAGGAGGAAGTAGGCTCCCTGCTGAGCAGAGAGCCAGATGCGGGGCTTGATCCCAGGACTCTGGGATCATGACCTGAGCTGAAGGCAGAGGCTTTAACCCACTGAGCCACCCAGGGGCCCGCCTTTTCATTCTCTTAATGTTATTCTTTGATGACTGGTAATTTTTAATTTGGGTTGAGTATAATTTATTCTTCATTCTTCACTTATTTTTTATATACTAAAGAATTTCTACCTTCCAAAGGTTATAAACATTGTCTTATATTTAGTTCTAAGAGCATGACATTTTTAGCTTCTATATCTAAGCCTATGATCAATCTCAAATTAATTTTCTGCAATGCCATCTCTGTCATAAATCAAATTTTCCTATATGTTAGTTTAGGGTCTAAACTGTGGGTCTAGTTTTACTTTCCCTATAGTGTTTATTTTTATTTCCTTTATGCCTATAACACACACTCTTAATTTCTATAATTTTCAATTATTTTTGACATCTTGTGCACATCTCTTCACTTTGTTCTATTTTTTTTTTTGCTGGTGCCATTGTTTATTTATTGAGGAAGCTTCAAACGTTATTAATCAGT
>PISX010014417.1:35498-53304 GCA_004024625.1 Mellivora capensis
GTCCATAGTCTCTCATGGTTCACCTCCCCTTCCAATTTCCCTCAACTCCCTTCTCCTCTCCATCTCTCCATGTCCTCCATGTTATGTTATGCTCCACAAAGTTTTATTTATTTATTTTTATTTATTCAACTTAATTAAATTAATTTTTAATTTTATTATTTATTTATTTTAGAGAGGGAGAGAGCACACAAGTGAGGGGAGGGGATAGGGAGAAAATCTCCAGCAGACTCCCTGTTGAGTGTGGAGCCCAGCATGGGGCTTGATCTCACAACCCTAAGATATGACCTGAGCTAAAATCAAGAGTCAGACTCTTAACCAACTGAGCCACCCAGGCACCCCAACTTTGTTCTTATTTAGGAGCCTACAGGCTATTCTTGGTTCTTTGTTCTTTTATTAAAAAAAGTCTGTAACTACTTTTTAAATTAACATTTTATGTTGGAGGTTCTTACTTCAATGCAGTTAGTATAACTATGGACTCTAAACTCATGTGAGGCCTAGTTCAAATTTAAAAATAAATTCTTGGGGCTCCTGGGTGGCTCAGTGGGTTAAAGCCTCTGCCTTCGGCTCAGGTCATGATCCCAGGATCCTGAGATTGAGTCCCGCATCCGGCTCTCTCCTTGCTGGGAGCCTGTCTCACCCCTCTCTCTGCCTGCCTCTCTGCCTACTTGTGATCTCTGCCTGTCAAATAAATAAAAATCTAAAAAAAATAAATTCCTAAGTTCAAATAAAAAAAAATAAATTTTACACAGAGCCCAGGCCAAAACATACATTATTCCTTATTGTTTCCTTGCCCTGATTAATGTACTTATCTGGTGATCTTTCTAATGCATAATCTTTCAATGGTATTCGATTTATGGGATGAATCTTTGTATTCATTTCCTATAGTTTATGTAAAAAATTACCACAAATTTAGTGACTTTAAACAACACAAATATTTTTTTCTTACATTTTTGAAGGCCAGAAATCTGGCAGTTTTATGAGCCCCTTTCTTCTCTTTCAAAGCCAATAGCATAGCATCTTCAAATCTCTCCAGCTTCCTTCATCACACTGCCTTTTGCTCTGTAATCAAATATCTTTCTGCCTCCCTCTTATAGGGATATTAGTGATTATATTTTGGGCCCAACCAGATAATCTGGGATAATCTATCCATCTCAAAATCCTTAATTTAATGCGCATTTGCAGTGTCCCTTTTGCCATAAAGGGTAACATTCACAGGTTCCAGAGATTAGGACATGGATATATTTGGGGGACTTAATATATTATTTAGTATAAGACAGCCTTAGTTCTTTCTAATCCTAAACTTCATTCAGGCTCAAAGTCTTTCTTATGTAACTTCAAAACTCAAAATCTTATTTACCAAAACTAGTAGTCCATCTTCCAGCTATAACAATATAAGTTCATGTAATTAATAGTCCAATTTTTAGTTCTCTCTTCCATTTGGGTTCCTGAATATTTCCTTTAATTTCTTATCAGCTCAAATATTTAAAAAGAATGTTTTCTATGTTTTATCTTGCTTTTCTTGGATTTTGTAATGGAAGACTTTTCAGAGTATGTAATTTGTTAAATTTCTAAAAATTGTTGACTCCTATGTAGATTTTGTTCCCTCCACTTCACTAGAACCATTCATGATCACTAACAACCAAGCATATCACCATACTCAACAGTTTCTATCTGTATCTTACCTAAAAACACATAATTTAAACCAGATGATTATTCCCTACTTCTTGAAACATTCTCCTCTTGACTTCCATGATATCATACCCTTCTAGGTTTTTTGTTTCTTTTTTCCCCTCTTTACAGGTTACTCTTGGTCTTTCTCTACTGTGGTCTCTTCTACCTGACCTAAAATGCTGCTACTTTCTAAAACACCACTTACTATTTAACTACACAGTATAGTTTCAGGATATTGATAGGAAATATTGGCCTTCTATGGGGGTACTCAGCATATACATGTGTATGGTTCACAGACACTACTGCCATAGAGGCAGTTTAGTAGACTAAAATGAGTGGATATTTGTCTCCTAAAATTTTTTACAGTGCAGAAAACAGGCAGAAAATTTTCTACATACATGTTTTAAGTCTCCCAGGGAAAAATGCTAATGATGTACAAATCCCTTTTTAGACACCAGTAACTTTCTATTAATGAAAATTTCCTTGATTGTAGGTACTATTGAAAAATCCTTCAAACTTTGTGTAGCCTTTAATGATAATTTGTACTTTCAAAAAAAGTTAAAGGAGAAACAGCAATGTCAGATAAGTATACAAAAAATGGATCATAAAAAAGCACTAAAAAAAAACACCTAATTCACTTCTCTGTTGTCAACTTAGTTTCCCACTTGTCACTTTCTCTAGCTCTGCCCACTAATTTCCTCTTTTTAACTGAAGGCTCAGTCCCTCCCCTGTTCCTAAAGCAAACCTGACTGAGACAGGAAGCATTTTAGTAATCTTACTACTCCAACACTCTTCTATTCCCATTTTTTTGTTAAGAATTCAGTTCTTGAAACACCAGGATCTGATGATTCAGTTACTAATGCTGGGCCCAGGCATCGCTCCCATATACTTTCCTTATCCCTACTCTGACAGTCCATCATAAGACTCTGCCAATGCTTTCATCTGCACATTCTCCATAAAACAACACTCACCAAAGACCGTACGGGCAGGGACAGACTCTCTGTTGAGCCAGAAAGACACTTGAGACAGAATGACAGTCATGATACATGGCAAGTAGGTCTGGATCACAAAGTAGCCAATTTTTCGCTTGAGATGGAAGTGGGTTGTCATGACGACATATTCTCCTGGAGAAAGAGTAAAATTAGGAAATATATAGCTGAGTTAACATTGTTAATTCAAGGTGGGCCCCAATTCAGTTCACCAAGATGTTTAACTTTATATTCAAAATAAGCCATTCCAGCACCTCCCAAGTTCGCATAACCATATCTCTTTAATAATCATGAAGTAGTGCATTTTTATGCAAAAAACATATACTAACACTGTGCCAACACAGCTTGCTCAGAGCAATTTTGACAGATTCATTCAAATAAATCAGTGTCTTAAATAATAATAAGTAACAGTCTCTTCTACAGCATTTGCATATGATTGGCACTCTTCTAGCACTTTAACATTTCACATCTTAAACACTTAATGTTTATAACAATGTTATAAGGTATATATTATTGTTATCCTCATTTTATGGTCCTATAAACTGAGGCAAAGAGAGATTGAGCAATTATACAAGGTTATCCAGCTACTAAGCAGTGGAGCCTGAATTTGAGGCCATATGGGTTAGTTCCACAGCTTGTGCTTTTTAACCATAATGCTCTGCTATTTGAATGGACTTAGAGTTAGAACCAAAAGTTCATATAGCAGAATGTGGGCTGGCCTATATCACTCCACTCCAGAGTAGGAGTGAACTCTTACTGAGCTCTTACTTTATGCCAAACAACTTTGAGTGTTTTGTCTCTGTCCTTCCTCTCTCCCTCTTTTTCTCAAATAAAAAAAAAATAAATATCTAAAAAAGAAATATCTTCTGCCTAGGCTTCTTACATGTTATAGGTTGAATTTTGTATCCCAAAAAGATATGGTGAAGTTTTAACTCTGAGTACTTCAGAATGTGATCTTCTTTAGAAAAAACGTTGTTGCAGGTATAATTAGTTAAGATGCAGGCATACTGGAGTAGGATGGTTCTTAATCCACTATGACTGATGTTTGTATAAAAAGAAGACAAATACACACGGGAAGATATATGATCATGTGTAATATTTAATATATAAAATACATAATAAATATTATTCATAAATTAATTATATTTTGTAGATCTGAGAGACAAAGCAAGTGGACTATTCAAAAACTTAACAAATCAAGCATTCATTTTAAATAACTGAATATATTTTCTTCAATCTTCTTTTCTAGCCTTCTCTCTTTCAATATCTGTCTTCCTCTCATTTCCAAAGAAGCAAAGAGCATGCCTAAAATGAGAAGCTAGTGAAATAGTCCATCCCTAGCTCTGGTATTCCATTACAAATATATGGATTAGCAACTATTTATAGACAATAATACTTTTGTGAAAATCCCAGAACCAGGGAACAAAACTAAAGCACCCTCTTTGAACACAAAATCCAAGAAAAGTCACATTAGAAAGGTAAGAGAAGTGGCTTTAATTCACCACCTACTTCCCTCCCCTAAGCCAGCCCAGTGTAGCACCTAGAGGGTTCTGCTGGGTCTATGGTTTCTCTACTGGGAAAAGAAGAGCTTAAGGTAGATATCTGTTTTCCCACATCATTCCAGAACATTCTCCCAGAAGCCCACTTCTGCCTTGCCTCATGGGAAATACTGGGGGAATGAACAGTCTAGACCATTTGATGTCAATTAGGAACAAAGAAGGGGGAGTGGTGAAACTTCCAGCCACCTGTGCTTGGATCTTGGTGGTGATACCATGTCCCTGCTAGCAAATTAGCCTGATCAGAGTCTAGCCAGCAGTCTGTCCCCACCTGTACAGGAAACCCAACTTCTCAAAGCAGCCTGAAGCTCTGGCAAACAGATGAGTACAGGCAGAGGTACTTCCCAACATCAGAGTTTGGACCAATAGCACAACTCCAGCAGAGACCTTACCCAATGGTGGTAGTCTAGACAAAAGGATCATACCCCTTGGTTTCCTGGTGCTGTCATCCACCAAAATGGCGACCTCCACAGGTCTAAGACACCCTGGCTGTCTTGCCTGGGGGTCATGATGATCCCCAACTACCAAACTGGAGATCTCCACAGGTCAAAACCCCTGGATGCACTGCTGAGAAGGAGATGGGGGTTGTGGCACTCCAACCACCAAAATGGTGACTTCCATGAGTTGAAACAGGCCCGTTGTAATACCTGGGGATCCCTACCCCCAAGCAGTAGAGCATGTCACAGTTAACCTGTGTTTCAAAACAGTGTGGCACCAAACTGCTGCAAATAGTTCATCCCCCATGCAACAGAGGCTCCCTGTGGCCCTGCTGAACAGTGGAGCATGGACCACTGAATCATGAATAGAAAACACTAGACAGATCAGTATGGTGCAAGGAGATATAATCAGTAATTAGCATCTCCCAACAAAGAAAAGCTGAGGACAAAATGGCTTCATGGGTAACCAAATATTTAAAGAAGCATAAATGCCAGTCCTCCTTAAACTCCTCAAAAAAAATTGAAAAGGAGAAATTCTTCCAAACTCATTTTAGAAGGCTAACATTGTCCTGACATCAAAACCAGATAAAGACTTAGAATTAAAGAAAATTACAGGTTGACTCTTAAACAATACTGGGGTTAGTGGCACCAAAGCCCCACACAATGGAAAATCTGCCTATAACTTCTGAATCCCCCAAATCTTAACTACTAATAACCTACTGTGGACAAGAAGCCTTACCAATAACAGTGAATTAACACATATTTTATATAGGTATCATATACTGTATTCTTACAATGAAGTTAGGAAAAGAAAATATTATTAAGAAAATCATAAGGAAGAGAAAACATACTTACAGTACTGTATTTTTTTTATTTCTTTTCAGCGTAACAGAATTCATAGTTTTTGCACCACACTCAGTGCTCCATGCAATGCGTGCCCTCCATAATACCCACCACCTGGCTCCCCCAACCTCCCACCCCACGCCCCTTCAAAACCCTCAGGTTGTTTTTCAGAGTCCATAGTCTCTCATGGCTCATCTCCCCCTCCAATTTCCCTCCACTCCCTTCTACTCTCCATCTCCCCATGTCCTCTGTGTTGTTATGCTCCACAAATAAGTGAAACCATATGATAATTGACTCTCTCTGCTTGACTTATTTCACTCAGCATAATCTCTTCCAGTCCTGTCCATGTTGTTACAGAAGTTGGGTATTCATCCTTTCTGATGGAGGCATAATACTCCATAGTGTATATGGACCACATCTTCCTTATCCATTCGTCCGTTGAAGGGCATCTTGGTTCTTTCCACAGTTTGGCGACCGTGGCCATTGCTGCTAAAAACATTGGGGTACAGATGGCCCTTCTTTTCACCACATCTGTATCTTTGGGGTAAATACCCAGTAGTGCAATTGCAGGGTCATAGGGAAGCTTTATTTTTAATTTCTTAAGGAATCTCCACACTGTTTTCCAAAGTGGCTGCACCAACTTGCATTCCCACCAACATTGTAAGAGGGTTCCCCTTTCTCCACATCCTCTCCAACACACGTTGTTTCCTGTCTTGTTAATTTTGGCCATTCTAACTGGTGTGAGGTGGTATCTTATTAATAGTGTAAGTTTACCTCATCTATTTATAAGACAAACCATCTTTTACTGTATACATCAATATTGTCATATAATATAAAACACTATAAATTCTATACACATTACTGACACTACACATCAGAAATGAAAATATGAGAAAGAAATTAATATTTATTTACAAGTATTACAATTCATACATTAATATCAAAGAAGGAGCAATATGATTGCTGTATCATAGCCTATTATAATCAATTTAATTGCTTCATGGTGGCTTAGCCCATACACTGATGAATGAATTGTAACAAAATTTTTATGGCATACAATAGTATAGTCATATTCATAATATGGTATTGGAAACATTGTTACTTAAAAAAAAAACACTTGCCTGTGATGATAGGCTGATATGCATTGCCTCCAATTAGAAGAGAGAATTACTGTATGGTAATATAATTCTTTGAAAGCAAAGTTATAAAACAGAAAACTAATCATTATTCATTTTATATTAAATATCACTGATTTTATGCCTATGTAAGGATCAGCTATCCACTTCCATACAAGTCTTACACATTATGTTCTTCATAATGAATATTTAGGTGATGATGATGACACAAAAATGTCTCATACAATTCTTGCTGTACAGTTATTAGATATTCACATAAGGACACAAACATGCAGCAGATAGTAAGTTTATTAACTGTATGCCATGATGATTATTTACTCTTCATTAAGAGGAATTGAATCATCATAAAAGTCTTCATCCTCCTTGTCTTCTGGTAGAGTAGGTGTAAGAGGAGAAGGAGGAATTGGTTTTGCTGTCTCAAGGGTGGCAGAGATAGAGGTAGTAGAGGAGATGGAAGGGGAGGTAGGACAGACAGAAATACATTGTATGGTCTGTCTGACTTGTTTACTCATTTCTCAAAAACTATATGGTTTCTGTATGGTACTCATCCTTCTTCCATCATTTGCTTTAGTTTCAGTGCCCATATCATAGAAGGGTCCATGTCATAAAAAATGTCAAAAGCAGTCTTGAATAATTGGAATCCTTCTTCCATATTGTCTAATGTCAAGTTGTTTTCTGTCACTACTTCTCCATCTTCTTCCTCATTGTCTGGCACTGGTTCAGAAGCACTCATCTCCAACAAGTTGTCTTCTGTTAATTCCTCTGATGTGGTGTCTATTAGTGCTTGAATTCTCCAAGATCGATATCTTGAAACCCCTCCATTCCCACTTTTTTTTTGCCATATCACAATCTCTTTAATTATTTCTTTGATTCTACATAAATCATGTGAAGTCATGAGCAACATCTGGACACAGTTTTCTCCAACAGAATTTATTGTTTCAGACTTGATGGATTTCATGACTTGTTCTGTAACAATGATGGCATCTTCAGTGTTATAATTCTTCCAGATTTTCCTGTTGTTCTCTATATTGGGGTTCTCCGACATAGGGGTGATAATATTTTACATAGAGTACTGTGTATAATGAAACTTAAAGGTCCTTATGACCTCCTGATGCAGAGGCTGAATTAGTGGTGTTGTGTTTGGGAGCAAGTAGACCACTTCTGTACTACTGGTGTTGAACTTATGGGTTTCTGGGTTGTCAGGTGTATTACCCAATATCAAAAGAACTTTAAAAGGCACTCCCTTACTGACAAGGTACTTCCTGACTTCAGGGACAAAGCAGTGATGGAATCAATCCAGAAAAAGTGTTTGCATTGTCCAGGCCTTCTTGTTGTACAACAAAAAGACTGGCAGCTGGTGTTTATCTTTTCCCTTCAAGGTTGGAGGGTTAACAGCTTTATATATAAGGGCAATCCTGATCATAAACCCGAATAAATTTACACAAAACAGTACAATCAGTCTGTCCCTCCCTTCCTTAAGTCCTGGTATTCACTTTTATTCCTTACTAGTAAATGTCTTGTGGCACTTTTTCCCAGTATAGGACATTTTCATTGCATTAGAAACCTATTCAGACAAATATCTTTTTTCCTTAATGATTTTTTAATGGTGTCTTGGAATTCATCTGTTGCCTCATGGTTGGCAAAAGCTATTTTTCCTGTTATTTTGACATTTTTAAAACCAAAACTCTTTCTAAAATTATCAAACCATCCTTTGCTGGCATTAAGTTCCCCAACTTTAGATCCTTCACATTCCTTGTATTTTTTTATTAATTTCTTTTCAGCGTAACAGAATTCATTGTTTATGCACCACACCCAGTGCTCCATGCCATATATGCCCTCCCATAATACCCACCACCTGGCTCCCCCAACCTCCCACCCCACTGCCCCTTCAAAACCCTCGGATTGTTTTTCAGAGTCTATAGTCTCTCATGGTTGATCTCCCCTTCCAATTTCCCTCAACTCCCTTCTCCTCTCCATCTCCTTATGTCTTCCATGTTATTTGTTATGCTTTAAATTGTCATATAATGACTTAAGCTTTTCTTGAATTAGAGTCTACAGATATACCTTTCTTATAGCACTCCTGTACCTACCTAAAAGCTGCATTCTCAATAAGAAAAAGGTATTTCACAAAATGTACAAGGTTTTTGTACCTGCAGATGTGGTTGCAGTGATAACTTCATGAATTTCCTTTTTTTTTTTTATAATGGTCCTTATGCTGGATTTATTTACCTTGAAATGGTGGGAGACTTTAGCTGTAGATCTCAATCTATAGTACATATCAAGCAATTAAACTTTTTCTTGTAATATCTTGGCTTTCCTCTGCCTCTTGGGAACAATGCAAGAATCACTAGTGGCACTTTGTATGGTGTCCATAGTGTTATTCAAGTTTCATGGTTGCACTAAACATGATGAAAAATATGCAAGAACCATGAGAGATTACCTTTTACTGTGATACACAATTTAGTGGAGAGATGAACTGCTCACAGGGAGATGATTAGCATCACATAGTGTTTTAAGTGGATACTCACAACACTTGATCTCACTACAATAGCAACAGGAGGTGGCTATAAAATTCTTAAAGTAGTGTAGTATAAACTGTGGTTAATTTTATTCAGTTATGATTTAACACTGCATCTTTAAATTTGTTTACATATTTCTCAACTGTGAATGGTGCCATGGGGTATCTGGGTATATGTGCATAACTTTTGATAAATTTTAACTTTTTATAATAGATTTGTGTATATTTTATGGTGGTGAATAATAAAATAGACTAGTATCTGCATATATTTTATGCATTAATGTCATGTCAAACTTATCCTAATTTTAAAAAAATATTTCTAGACTATGTGGTTCATCGGTGAGTTTCCTTAAATTGTTACAAATCTCCAAACACTTTTCCAATATATTTATTGAAAAAATCCACATATAAGTAGAATCATGTAGTTCAAACTTCTGTTGTTCAAAGGCAAGCTGTACAGGCCAATATCCCTGAGGAATACAGGCACAGAAATTCTCAACAAATACTGACAAGTCAAATTCAACAGCTCTTTAAAAGAATCAAATACCATGATCAAGTGGGATTTATCCCTGGGATGCAAGAATGGTTCAACATTCCCAGTTCAAAAAGTGTGATATATCATATTAATAGAATGAAAGAAAAAAAATCAAATGATCACTTCAATAGATGCCAAAAAACATTTAACAAAATTCAACATTCATTCATGATAGAAACTCTTAACAAACTGGGTATAGAAGAAATATACCTCAACATAAAGAAGTCCATATATAACAAACTCACAACTAACATTGTACTCAATGGTGGGTTGAAAGCTTTTCCTCTATAATCAGGAAGAAGACATAATTATCCACGCTCACCACTCCTTTTCAACATAATACTAAAAGTCCTTGCTGGATCAATCAGGTAAGAAAAATAAATAAAAGGCATCATAATTGGAAGGGAAGAAGTAAAATTGTCTCTATTTGCAGATAACATGATATTATATATAAAATCCTAAAGACTACACAAAAAACAAGACAAAACCCTGTTACAACTAATCAACAAATTAAGTAAAATTGCAGGATACATAAAAATTAGTAGTGTTTATTTTTTTTAATTTATTTTTTATTTTTTAAAGATTTCATTTATTTATTTGAGAGACAGAGAGTGAACAAACAAGAGAGAGAGAGCACAAGCAGGGGGAGATGCAGAGGGAAAGAGAGAAGCAGACTCTTCACTGAGCTGGGAGCCCAACAAGGGGCTCCATCCCAGGAATCCAGGATCATGATCTGAGCCAAAGGCAGACACTCAACTGACTGAACCACCCAGGCTACCCCAGTAGTGTTTCCATATGCTAAGAACAAACTACCTGAAAAAGAAATTAAGAAAACAATTCTATTTATAATAGTATAAAAAATAAAATACTTAGGAAACAATTTAACTAAGGAGATGAAATATCTGTATACTGAAAACTAAGAGACACTGATGAAATAAATTGAAGAAGACAAAAATAAAAGACATCCTGTGTTCATAAATTAGAAGAATTGATAATGCAAAAATGTCCATATTACTCAAAAGGATACAGTCAATGAAATACCCTATCAAAATTCCAATAGCATTTTTCACAGAAATAGGGAAAGCACCCCAAGAATGCATACTGAAGTAAGAAAGACTCTGAAATCCAAAGCAGTTTTAAGAAAAATAAACAAAGATGGAGATATCACACTTCCTGATTCAAATTATATTACAAAGGTGTAGTAATTAAAACAGCATAGTATTGGCATAAAAACAGACACATAGATCAATTGAACATAATAAAGTACTCAGAAATAAACTTATGTATATAAGGTAACTAATATTAGGCAAGGATGGTAAGAATACAGAATGGAGAAAGAATAGTTTTTTCAATAAGTGGTGGTGGGAAAACTGGATATCCACATGCAAAAGAATGAAATTTGACCCCTATTTTGCAAATGAACTCAAAATGAATTAAATACTTAATGTAAGACCTTATACCAAAAACACAGGCAACAAAAGCTAAAATAAACAAATGTGACTGCATCAAACTAAAAAAAAAAACATGTTTATAGCAAAGGGGACAATTAACAAGAAGAAATGACAACCTGCAGAACTGTAAAAAATGTTTGCAAACCACGATTGATACAGATTATACTCCAAAATATATAAAGAACTCTTACAACTCAATAGCAAAAACCCAAAACAATCCAATTAAAAATGGGCAAAGGTTGTTTAACTTATTGGCATAAAAACAGACACATAGACCAGTGAAACAGAGTGGAGAGCCCAGATATGGACCCTCAACTCCATGGTCAAATATTCTTCGACAAAGCAGGAAAAAATATACAGTGGAAAAAAGTCTCTTCAATAAATGGTGCTGGGAAAATTGGACAGCTATATGTAGAAGAATGAAACTCGACCATTCTCTTACACCGTACACAAAGATAAACTCGAAATGGATAAAGGACCTCAACGTGAGACAGGAATCCATCAGAATCCTAGAGGAGAACATAGGCAGTAACCTCTTCGATATGAGCCACAGCAACCTCTTTCAAGATATGTCTCCAAAGGCAAAGGAAACAAAAGCGAAAATGAACTTTTGGGATTTCATCAAGATCAAAAATGGGCAAAGGTTCTGAATGGAATTATTCTGAAGACATACAAATGGCCAACAGGTACATGAAAATGTGCTCAATGTTACTAATCATGAGGGAAATGCAAATCAAAACTGCAATGAGATATCACCTCACACCTAAAAGAATGGTTATCATCAATAAGACAAGATATAACAAGTGTTGGAAAGGATGTGTAGAAAATGGAAACTTTTGTGCGCTATTGGTAGGATATAAATTGGCACAGCCACTATGGAAACGAGCATGGAGGTGTCTTAAAAAATTAAAAATAGAAATACCATATGATCCAGCAATTCCACCTCTGAGTATATGTCCAAAAGAAACAAAATAAGTACCTAGAAGAGATATCTGTACCCCTATATTCATTGCAGCATTATTCACAATAGCCAAGACATGGAAACAACCGAATTATCCATCAATTAATGAATGAGTGAATGAATTAAATGTGATATATAGTTACACACACATACACACACAGTGAAGTATTATCTCAGCAGTAAAAAATGAAAAAACTTGCCATTTTTGACAACATGGATGAGCCTAGAAGATATTGGGCTAATTGAAATAAGCCAAAGACAAATACTGTGTGGTATCATTTACATGTAGACTCTAAAAGAAGTTGTACTTTATAGGTACAGGTAAAGGAGAATGGTGGTTTCCAGGGGCTGAGGGGTAGGGGAAATAGGGAGATGTTGATCAAAGGGAACAAACTTCCAGCTCTAAGATGAATAAATTCTGGGGATCTAACGTACAGCATGATGACTAAAGTTAATACTACTGTATTGTAGGGGTGCCTGGGTGGCTCAGTGGGTTAAAGCCTCTGCCTTGGCTCAGGTCATGATCTCAGGGTCCTGGGACAGAGCCCCTCATCGGGCTCTCTGCTCAGTGGGGAGCCTGCTTCCTCCTCTCTCTCTGCCTGCCTCTCTGCCTACTTGTGATCTCTCTGTCTCAGTCAAATAAATAAATAAATAAAATCTTAAAAAAAATATATAAACCATGTGAAAATTTGGGAAGAAATAGAATAGTGCCTAAAAAACATGAAAGAAGAATGAAGTAAAAGTAAACAGAACAAAGAGGGTAATAGAAATAGAGATAGAAATAGGGGCGCCTGGGTGGCTCAGTGGGTTAAAGCCTCTGCCTTCGGCTCAGGTCATGATCCCAGGGTCCTGGGATCGAGTCCCACGTCAGGCTCTCTGCTCAGCGGGGAGCCTGCTTTCTCTTCTCTCTCTCTCTGCCTGCCTCTCTGCCTACTTGTGATCTCCATCTGTCAAATAAATAAATAAAATCTTTTTAAAAAATAACACCATTGTACACTTGAAATTTGCTAAGAGAGTAAATTCTTAAGTGATCTCATCACCAGAATAACAACAACAACAACAACAATAAGAAGGTGACGGATTATGGTAATTATTTCACAAAATATACATATATTATCACATTGTACACCTTAAATGTACACAATTTTTTCAATTATATCTCAATAAAGCTGGGGTGCCAGGGGAAGCAAAGAGGAAAAAAGAATTTTCCCTAGTGAGAACTGAAGCCTTTTGTTCGGTTGCAAACATTTCCCATTTCTGCTCTTGTATCGCAGACGGTATGCGTCCAGTGTGAAATAGTCAAAGAGATAATGGAAATTCACCTTTCCGCATTCACATGTATTCATACCCTAGATACCTTCTGTGGGTGAAAACCACAAGTGAATGTTTACAAAGCTTAACAAATTAATTCATTGTGTTAATTAACTGACTAGGTTCTCTTAAACGTAACTCTGATAGAGTCAAAGCTTTGATCAGATTGGAAGATTTTTTTTTCCAAATTCCCCATTATATTTCCACCCTGTGTCTCAGCTTATTATTAAGCTTATTAAGTACCATCTGTGTTGTGTGTAAAATATCCAAGGGTACAATATAAAACATATAATGCATATGTATTCACAAATTAGTTTCTATCTATGGATTAGAAATACAGAACAGTTCAGCAAATGCTTTACATAACTGAATATATTTTTATAAAGTGAATCATTATATTCCCCTTCTCCTTGTGGCCTCTCTTTGTGTGTCTTATTGTGAAAGATGGCCCTTTAAGTGGTTTGGGAATTTTCCCTTGCATTTGCACTCCAGCCTGTTAAATTCCATTTGTGTTAAATGTGACATATTTGAGAATATAGTGTAAATCACATTCACAATTTAGCTAGTATCAAAGGTTGTAAAAGACACAAGAAGATTTTTTAAATAGCTTGGCAAATTAACTCATTATACTAAGTGAGTAGATACACTTTCTTAAATTCATGTTTGTTTTTCAATTCTCTTTCTCTGTTCCTTGAACTTTTATCTTGCCTTATTTATTCTTTTAATTCACATTTCTGGAAATGGAAAAATAAGATCATACATTCAAATCCTCTATTTAGAAAATTAATGGAATAATTTCCCAAGTGAGAGAAAATGGAATTGGAGCTAAAATAGGGAATGGTGTGAACAGCTAAACACAGATTTTTGAAGGCTTTTATTCATTTATTTAACACATATTTGAATTTGGAGCAAAGAGGAGGAATATTTTGCTTAGAATTACAGGCATACCTCATTTTATTTACTTGATTATTTATGGATTTTATTGAATATAGTTAGCATACAGTGTTGTATTAGTTTCAAGTATACCTCAGAGTGACTTGACAATACTATTTACTACACAGTGCTCATCACCATAAGTGTAGTTACCATCTGTCAGTATACAAAGTTATTACAATATTATGAACTATATTCCCTATTCTTTACCTTTCATCCTCATGATGCATTTATTTTATAACTGAAATTTTGTAACTCTTAATCCCCTTCATCTATTTTACCCATCCCCTCCCCAAAACCATCAGTTCTCTGTATTTGACTCTTTTTCTGTTTTTTGTTTGTTCATTTCTTTTGTTTTTTTTTTATTTTTTTATTTTTTATAAACATATAAAGTATTTTTATCCCCAGGGGTACATGTCTGTGAATCGCCAGGTTTACACACTTCACAGCACTAACCATAGCACATACTCTCCCCAATGTCCATTACCCCACCGCCCTTTCCCGACCCCCCTCCCCCTAGCAACCCTCAGTCTGTTCTGTGAGATTAAGAGTCACTTATGGTTTGTCTCCCTCCCAATCCCAACCTGTTTCTTTTCTTCTTTTCCTATCCCCCCAACCCCCCATGTTGCATCTCCACTTCCTCATATCAGGGAGATCACATGCTTAGTGAAATAAGTCAATCAGAGAAAGACAACTATCACATTTCTTTTGTTTTTAGATTCCACATATGATAATTGCCTTTCTTTGTCTGACTTATTTCACTTAGCATAATACCCTCTAGCACCATCCATGTTGTCTCAAATGGCAAGATTTCACTATTTTTTATGGCTGAGTAATATTCCATTGTGTATAGATGTATGTGTGTGGACACACATACATCTATACATACATGCATATATATACACGCACATATATATGGCACATCTTTTTAATCCATTTTTCTATCTGTGGACACTTAGTTTGCTTCCATATCTTGACTACTGTAAATAATGCTGCAATGAAGATAGAGGTGCACATGTCTTTTCTAATTAATTTTGTTTCCGCTGGGTAAATGCCTCAATACTGGGTCTTTCATAAATTGAATGTTTGTGGCAGCCTATGTCAAACAAGTCTATAGTGACAGTCTTCCAAAAGCATTTGCTCACTTCATGTTTCTGTGTTACATTTTGGTAAATCTTGCAATATTTCAAAATGTTTCTATTATTATCATATTTATTATGGTAATCTGTGATCACTGATTATGATTTGGTCATATCATCACTGATTACAAAAACTTAGGAGATGGTTAGCACTTTTTGGGAATAGGGTATTTTTAAATTAAGGTATATAAATTTTTCAACATAATGCTATTATACACTTAATAAACTACAGTATAGTATAAATAAAACTTTTATATGCACTGAGAAACCAAAAATTCACTTGGCTCACTTTATTGCAAAATTTGCTTATTTTGGTGGTCTGAAACTGAACTGGCAGCATCTCAGAGGTATGCCTGTACTTCATACTAAGGACTGAGAGCATTCAGAGAGAAAGCCATTCATATAAAACAGAGCATCCATGGATTTTGATATTTCTCTGGTCCAGCATTCCGTTAATATTCTGGACCCCACAGAGAAGAGCATATTTAGAATTCAGCAAAGAATGTCCATAATTTATAATCACATGAAATAATACACATACATATGATATAATAATATTATATTATATATTATTATATTATATTATATTAATAATATTAATATGGTTTCTAAATCAAAGGGTATCAAAGGGTTTATAGCAAAAAGTCTCCCTCCTAGATGCCCCCAAACCACCCATCTCATTTCTCCAATTAACAACCTCTTGGGGTGTTTGGGTGGCTCAGTCAGTTGGATTTGGCTCAGGTCATGATCTCAGCGTCATAGAATAGAGCCCCATGTGGGCCCTGTGTTCAGCGCAGAATAGGCTTGAGATTCTCTCACTTGGTCCTTCCCCCTGTTCATGTTTTCTCTCTGTCTCAAAATAAATAAAATCTTGGGGTGCTTGGGTGGCTCAGTGGGTTAAAGCCTCTGCCTTCGGCTTGGGTCATGATTCCAGGGTCCAGGGATGGAGCTGCTCATCGGGCTCTCTGCTCAGCGGGGAGCCTGCTTCCCTTCCTCTCTCTCTGCCTGCCTCTCTGCCTACTTGTGATCTCTGTCTGTTGAATAAATAAATAACAAATCTTTAAATAAATAAAATAAAATCTTTTTTAAAGTTGTAATTTCTACACTATTGTTTAAAGAAAAACAAAAACAATTAACAGCCTCTTGTGTATCCTTCTAGAAATACTATCTCTATACCAGTATATATCCCTTATTGTTCAGTGTTCTGTGCCTTGTTTTTTCTCACTCAACACTATGTCTTACAGATAGTCCCTTGAAATGATACATCAAGAACTTCCTCATTCTTTTTTACAGCTGCATAGTATTGAATTGTGTGAGTGAATTTAATACATTAAATCACCTCTTTACTAATGTACATTGTATCATGTGTTCAAAACTCATTTGAGATATAATCTAATTATATCTACAATGGCCCTATTTTCAAATAAGGTCACTTACTGGTGTACTGTGAGTAAGGAATTCAACGTATCTTTTGAGGGGACATAATTCAACCCACAACATCTGCATTTCCAATAGTGAAGGGAAACTATCATGGTAGTACACAGATAATGGGACCATGAATTTTTTAACCCTTTAAAATGACAATTTGTCAATATGTATTAAAATTTTTAGAAATGTGTCTACTTTCTGAAATAACATTCTTAGTATTCTGTCTATCCTAGGCAGATGATTACACAGGGACAAAATAAGATATAGAAAAAGAAGGTCTTCACAGTGTTGTTTATAGCATTAAAACACAGAAAATACTACTAAATAATTGGTTAAATGGACTATGATCCACATATATGAGGCCATTAAAATGAAGATATTATTTTATTGAGTTTCACAATGAAATGCCATACTTCCCAGTGACAACAAAACCTATCATATTGTTACCAAGAATTCTGTACCCCAATGTTCATAGCAGCAATGGCCACGGTCGCCAAACTGTGGAAAGAACCAAGATGCCCTTCCACGGACGAATGGATAAGGAAGATGTGGTCCATATACACTGTGGAGTATTATGCCTCCATCAGAAAGGATGAATACCCAACTTTTGTAGCAACATGGACGGGACTGGAAGACATTATGCTGAGTGAAATAAGTCAAGCAGAAAGAGTCAATTATCATATGGTTTCACTTATTTGTGGAGCATAACAAATAACACGGAGGACATGGGGAGATGGAGAGGAGAAGGGAGTTGAGGGAAATTGGGGGGGAGATGAACCATGAGAGACTATGGACTCTGAAAAACAACCCGAGGGTTTTGAAGGGGCGGGGGGTGGGAGGTTGGGGGAGCCAGGTGGTGGGTATTATGGAGGGCACGCATTGCATGGAGCACTGGGTG